>CAJUYI010001940.1:0-23220 GCA_910591695.1 Galerucella pusilla
ACGCAAGATCAGTAAAATTCCGAACTAATTCTCAAGCTTTTTCGAACAAACCTATTGGGTCGTCGTCCTCAACGACAGATGACGACAACAAAAACACAAACTAGTCGTGTCACTGTGGTCCGTCTAAGCTTAGCCTTATATTTGGATGTGAATTTGGGAACTTAGACATATATAGGCATGACAGAAATGAAGTATCTCAGAAGAGTCGGGTGCCACAAAAAAGGCAAAATATGGAATACAAAAATAGAAGAAGAACTGTAATAGAACCAATGCTGGAATCAATTGAAAAACGACAAATTAAGTAGTGGGCCTCTCCACAGAATGATAATAAGAAGCCTGTCAAGCAAATGTGGGAATCTAGGGTACAAAGAGGTAGAAAAGGGGGAAAACCGAAGCAAACATGGGTGAAGTTATAGGAGATATAATGAAGAAACGAGATACAACATGCTTAGGTGCCAAGGCGAGCAAATAACAAAATAGAATGGGCAGAATTTGTATGTATATAATAGACAAGTTCGAAAAAATCTGATAAATTACATGTACTCAATATCGTCGAGAATATAACATTTTTCTATGGAATATTATCGTTGTAAAAAATATTGTGGATTTGCTTTTCTCATTATTCTGTCCAAAAGTATTCTGCAGCCATTGTAAATATTATAACCGTTTAAAACCGCAAATAGAATAAAATATATCCAACCAGTGAGTTGGGTATAAGTAGACAGAAAATTCCAAAAATTCTTATTCCATATGTCAGCTTCAGTGTGTTTTCCATCGGGAATGATGCGCTTGAGAGGAATTTCATTCGCGCAGTTAGTGGACGGCATAGCAGCAATTTTAAACTCGAATTTATCTTTGTACTATAACTTCGTTTTGCTATCGTTGTGATTGTCACGGATTCCATTTCTCACTCACGTTAACAAATAATTTTCAAATTTGTCTATGTCAAAATCAACAAAGTTTTTACCTTAAATCAAGTATCTCTGGAAGAGGTAACGATTGAAGAAGAACGACCAGGAAAAATGAAAATTTTCTACAAATAATTCGTCACCCTCAAATGTTCCGGAAGCTTATGATTTTTTTGTGTGTTTTGGGAACCGTTATGATTTCGAAAGCACTGCAGCCTATTGGCTTATTGTACTTTACTCCCACACTTAGTCCACCCATCCAGTTATTCCCCTACCTTCAAGTTGACAATATAGGTCCATTGGATGTGTGCCATATAGTTCAGGTGGCACATTGGCTTCTCCGAAGATTGTTTGTCTCCCCGAGTCCAATGCCTCACAGTCAGATAAGATGGGCTACGGTCTCGGTCTCCATGCCACAAAGTCTGCAGATAAGGTCCCCGTTATATAACCCTATTTTATGCAGGTGATCTTTTACCGGGGTATGACCTGTAATAATCCTTAGCAACTTCCTACTGATATTCAGTAGTCCTTTGACCCGTTTTACACATGTGTCACCTAAGAAGGTTTTACTGTGTACCTGTACCTGTGTACCTGTACCCACTGAACGCTCATATGACAATATTTATCAATACATTAATCCCTTTCAAAAATTTTTATTTTTTTTTATTTTTGCTTAACGTGCCTCGACAGCGCTGGTCATTGGCACAGAAAAAATAAATACAAATATTCACATAATTTTTACAAATATTTAAATTAGATTTTACAGTATAGATTGGTAGCTTTCAGGAACTGTAAGACTTTCTTGATTTCGGTAGGGCAGTGAAGCATTTCCTTGAGGTTGGGCCTAAGATCAAGTTGTTTGTATATAGCAGCAAATTGTTTGCAGTCCGTCAGTATGTGCTTAACGGTCACAATATCGTTACAACTATGGCAAACGGGACGATTTCCTGAAGACATCAGATATCCGTGTGAGAGTTTGGTATGACTGATTCGGATTATTCTGATTGTAGTAGCCTCTCTCCGGGTTGAGAAGTTCAGGGAGAGAGGAGAAGTGGATGGATGGATATCATGAAGTGCTGTCGTAATATTGCGCCACAGGTGTCGCCAAGAATCTTGTGTAGCGTTTTTGAAGTGGATCTTCAGGTCGGTTGCGAGTTGGACAATGTGTGTTGAGTCGTTATTAGTGGTAGCATCTTTCGCGTGGCGGTCCGCAGTTTCGTTACCATCAATGCCGATGTGAGATGGAAGCCAGATGAGAGAGACTGTTATATTTTGAGCAACGAGAGTTTGATAGATGTCGTGTATATTCTGGACAATTGGGTGGTCAGTGAAGATTGACTTGATTGACTGAATGGAGGAAAGGGAGTCTGTGCATATTGCAATATTTTTGTGGAGTGGGTGGATGCTTTTGAAAGCTTGAAAAATGCTTTGTAGCTCACCTGTGTGAACGCTACACACTATAGGTAGGGTGAAGGAGCTTATGAGTTCATGCTTCGTGGAAACTGCACAACCAACACCGGAGTCAGTTTTGGAAGCGTCTGTGCAGAGTATTAAATCATAAGGTTTTTTTTGTAGTAATTCTAGGAATGCTTTCTTTATAAGTGCAGTGGGAGATTCATGCTTATTATAAATGGTAAGTGAGGTATCGATTGTAGGGATATTTTTGGTCCAAGGTGGAGAAGAAGGTAGAGGGAGCGGGGAGGTCAGAGAAAGGTCGGTATCTTTGAGTAAAGGAGTGAGTATTTGGGGGATAGATTTTATAATTGTTCGAGGGTAAGTAGGGGGATTAGTCGTAGTGAAAAGCGAGTGAACAGGATTGAGAGGATTGGAGGATACTGAGGCAGCATATGAGAGGAGTAGGGATTGGCGTCTTAGGGGTAGGGGTAGCTCATTAGCTTCAATGTGGAGACTATCAGCAGGGCTAGAGCGAAAGGCACCAAGGCAGAGACGAAGAGCGGTATTGTGTACAGAGTTCAGTGAATCAGTGACAGATTTGGTGGCAGACATGTAAATAAAGCAGCCATAATCAAGCTTTGAGCGGATAAGAGCTCTGTATACTCTTAATAATACGATTTCGTCGGAACCTCAGTGAAAGTGACTGAGGGTTTTAAGTATATTTAGTCTCTTTATACAGATGTCTTTGAGTTCATGGATATGGTGTTTCCAGTTAAGTCGGGAGTCGAAGGTTATTCCAAGGATTTTACATTGATTCGCAATGGGCAGGATTATGTTATTGAAGAAAATGTGAGGTAAAGGAGAAGATGTTCTTCTTGAAAACTTGATTATTTTTGTGAGTAGATCTATCTTGTAGAAGGTTTACTGCGGTTTGAAGGAGTTTGCAAGTTGCTGAGATCGATTTACCATGGCAATACACAATTAGGTCATCAGCATATTGTACGTGTTTTATGGGTGCAGGAAAATTGTCACAGAGTTCGTTTATTGTCAGGATGAATAGGGTAGAGCTTAATACTGATCCTTGAGGGACTCCAGCATTTTGTGGGTGAGGTGAGGAGAGTTTACCATTAGCAGAAACTCTGAATGTTCTACAATTTAGAAAATTATTGATGAACGATAGAATGTTACCATGGAGATTGTATTGGGAAAGTTTATTTAGAATTGCAATCCTAGATATCGAGTCAAAGGCACCTTCGATGTCAAAGATGGCTGCAACGACGTCTTGGTGATTATTTATTGCTGTAGAAATGTGTGTTTGGAGAAGAACAAGGTTGTCGCGAGTGAATCGTTTATGCATTAATTGACCCCCTTCAAGTATTCATCATGTGCTGCGGTAATTTGATGAACAAAATGGTTAAGGGTTTAGAAATAAAGACATTTTTGCTGCTAAGTGCAAATCGTGAAAAAAATTTACTACATTTACGTCACAGATTTACGTGACATTTATTTTTTTATAGGTTAGTTTTGGGTCAGGGGGCAAGTGCACTAGTACCAATTTCATTTGAAATGACACGAAATGTACTAAGCAATGCAACGTTGCCGGTGTGTTCCACCACCTTGCTAAGGATGGGTTTAAGTTAAGTCGGTGCAAATAATCACATTTTAATCATACCTTAATTTTTAAGCATTACTTAATTTAAGTGAATCTTAAGAAAAGTACGCGTAAATGGCCATTAAATGAAGATGATTCTTTGATACAATAAATGCTGGTGCAATCGCTAACATTCCTTTTTGGTGATAAAAGATCATGGAATCAGGATATTGCATAAGTTGTCACTTAAATATGATACCTTCCCTTGCGCTATAAGGAAGGAAATAGTGGAAAGATAAATAATAATAAAAGCTATTAATAATTCAATTGAATAGGATAACTTTTCTGGGGCGAAAGTAATCTCGACACGAAGTTATTAAATCACTCAACGCGACAGGTAATCTCCACGCAAAGATTAAGAGGTCTCGTATATACCATAGATTATTTCGACGAAAATTTTTTGACAATTCCTAGAACTTGGGGCTGTTTTCACACGTTGCTATGGATGCATATTGATTTATTTCGACTTTGAAGTTTCAAATATTTAATATTTCGAAATGTCACATTTAACTTTTCTAATTGTTCCTTTGTTAATTGCACCTTTAGATAAATTGTTTAAGATCTGTTCTTTTTCTATAATAAGCAAAAAATTTTCTATCCGAATAACCCTCGGACATTGATAAATGCTCAAAAATTTTATGACAACTTTCTCAAGCTTGTTGCTTATAGGCAACAGACCTCCGCCTACGGCGTCGGTCTGTTTCCAAGCAACAAGCTTTCGACATCTGTCTAAAAATTTTTTCGAACAATTATCAATGCCCTTGGGTTATTACTACTGAAAATAAACTACATGTTTATCAATCCTTATTGCACTACAATATTCTCTCAAATATAATACACGGTACGAAGAAAAATGGGGTATATTTTCTATAAAATAGAAACTAATTGTTTGACTATGTTGTTCATGTTGGAACATGACCATGCTGTTCAGGTTCAAGTTCAGGTTCAGGTTCAGGTTCAGTTTTTTGGAATGAAAAAAATGTTGATAGTACCGAGGTTTAAAAAACTTTTTCCACTCCATATTTGCTCTAAATACGGAGCTGCGAGTCACGCACGAAGGGTTCCGTAATATTGTGTAGGTAACCATAATAATAAACCTGACATTCTGTGAATTTTAAAATTAAGCCGAATATGTTGGTTGGCCACTTTAATGTAGGTACCTACTTCTATTCTGGTAATTTTTACTCTTAAATAGTTTTTGAGTTTATGTACCTATATATCTAGGAGTCAACCATAAAAACATCATTTTCTTACGACCACACATCGAAAGGTGGTTGGTATATATTATATAAGTGAAACATAGTTATTAATCGTACTTACGATAATGCTTTGACTCCTCTTATTTTCTCTGCATCAAAGCAGCTGTTTGACTCATAAATTCAAGCAGCATAAATGAGTCTACTTTGAGTAAGTCATCAATTTGTGCGTTTACAAAACCTTCGCTAGCCATATCTTTACTCACAAAATATGAAAGAATCGTCACTGAACACTGAACTAGTAAATTAAATATATTCTTCCAAAAGTTTTAAAATATCCTCGGAAATATCGAATATCTATGACCACTTCCCACTTTATGTTGACTTTTAGAAATAAAAAAAAGCACACACAAACACATAATTGTCTCAAACAAACATATAAATGATATTTTTACGTCGATGAAGCAATTAATAGTTGATTAAAATACAATATAAACACAGAACTACACATAACCTAATGCAATACCGGCCATATTGACATAAGTAAACATAAGAGATATGACATCACACGTATCATCGGTAGCGTTCGGAAAACCTCGGGTTGTGGTCGGAAAGTGCATTGAAATTTAAATTTTATTTTAAAATTTGGGAGTAATTTTCAATGGAAACTGGTTTATTACCTATTATTAGTAATTTGTGATATCACTATTATAAATTAATATCAAAGCCAAATATGAAATATGCGTTCACTCTATTGAAATATTTGAATGAAGCTTCTGAAAATAGAACTCACATATTTAAAACAAAAGTTTCAGGATTTTGCTTGAAATTATTACTTTTATCTCCATGAATGTGACATTTTTATTTTATTTTTATCATTAACAAAGTAAGCTTGTACAAAAATCATCAAGAGACAATGGACGTTGTGTAAAATAGTTCTGGAATGAGACTAGCATGTAAAACTACGACAACGATTGCTTGAATATTTTATTTCTTGCAATGAATTTCCACAGGAGACGGAATAACATGGAGGTTTTCCATTTTTACACACGAGGTTATTTCGTTCGCATTTACAGTACCCAAGGTATACAGTGTGTAAAAGCCAAACGGAATAAATTCATTTTTTCGGTTACTGTTCATATTTATAAAAAATCCCAAAACGCGTCAAATATAAAAAATTGTCACTATTTGTAACAAAAAAAGCCAGATTGGATCTTTTTCCTATATTTAAAAAATGAGAAAACACTTCATCGATTTCTTGCAGCCATTTTGTTGATTTCCTTCCCATGCGATTTTCCAACTATTTCTAAGATTCCTATATTGTACAAGCATTCAATTCAAAGACCGTAACTCCAAAATAATAATAAGCTTCTAACAAACGAGACCACAATATTTTTCAATCATGTCATTGCTATAAATTTAAATAAAAACGCTATTATCAATCCGCCGCCGATAATTTAATATCTCTCCCGGTACATCTCCTAACCAGTTTAATATCGGAAAATTTCAAATTAATGTCTTCTGCGAAATCTCTCCTTTCCAACTGCTAACTAATAAAGAACTGAAGGATGGAATATAATTTATAATTTTCACAGCACACCTCCATCGATAAATGTATTTTATCGTCGATAAGGACCTGGTTAAGGGTGTGCGAAAGATCCTAAGGAAGCGTTATATTGTCGGGTCTGTTACGCAAAAAAATTCATTATATTTTACGGTTGAAGGGAAAAATGTTATGGCAGAGTTTGAAGCTGAAGATTTATAAAGAGACTGTAACTATTTTGGGAATGCTGATCTCTAAAACAAATCGAAGGGATGAATTGTGTTTTTCCAAAAAACTCTAACTAACGTCGTCAAGGCATAATTATACAGTGCTATTCAAAAGTCCCCTCCCCCCTCGTATCTTTTGAACGGTTACATTTACATTAATAAAATTTGGAGGGTGAAAATAAAGTGTTGTAAACTTCTCTACGAATGGTAACAGGTGACGTAATAGTAATAGATGACGTCACAGTGCCACTCTGGCCAATAATTTTAAATAGGACCTTAGAGCAAGTGATATCTCGTTTGAAAGGCATTGACATTGGCTACATGTTCATATTAATTTCGTTTGGGTTTAAACTATTTTTGACGGATAAATTAAATAAATACCAAAATTATTATTTCACATTTAAATATTGAAGATTTTTCAGTCCGCCTCTGTTTAATTGTCAAAAAAATTGACGTTTTTAATTTAATAGTATTTGCTGCTTTGCAAAGTTTTTCTAAATAGCTTAAATATTTAATTTTATTATTGTTTAACGACACGTTTAAGAGTTTACATAGGCAAAATGATACGTATACTCAAGCCGACAAAGTAGCATCTATCTTAATAATTGGTGAATCTAGAGAGGATCTCCTTGGAGCGGAAAGTTTATTTAATGAGAGATACCCAGATCGCCCTATCTCGAAAACTTATTTGAGGAAGCTTCTTCACAAGTTTGAAGCAACAGGTAGTGTTCAAGATTCCAAACGATCTGGTCGACCAACATTTGGTGATGAAAAAATTGATATAGGTGCTGAAATGGTAGTAAACCCAACTTCCTCTTCAACTTAAGTTGCGTCTATTTGTGAAGTAAGTAAAAGTAGTGTCGGCTAAAAATAAATTTCATCCATACAAGTTAAAAATGGTACACCACCTTTCGGATGACGACCCCGACAGAAGACTCGAATTCTGTGAATGTATGACAAATAAAATTAGTCAAAACCCACATTACACAAAAACAATTTGTTTTGATGACGAAAGTACCTTTTGCCTCAATGGAAATGTGAATACACAAAATGTAAGGTATTGGAGTGACACAAATCCTCACACCTTTCGTGAACAACATACCCAATTCCCAGAAAAAGTCAATGTTTGGGCAGGTATTTTGGGAAACCACATAGTTGGTCCTGTTTTCCTAAATTCAAATTTAAGCGGTGAAGTGTATCTGGAGATGTTACAAAATGCAATTGAGCCGTTAATTCTTGAAATTCTGGAAGATAATGTCGGTCACCAGATCTGACACCATTGGATTTTTTTCTATGGGGGTACTTGGAATCCAAGGTTTATACTACGGCACCAGATAGCATCGGCGTTTTGAAAGAAAGAATTATTGAAGAATGCAATGCAATTTCAGCTGACACATTCGAACGAGTACGACAAGAGTTTACTAATAGGATGTATTACTGTCAGGAAGGAAAGGAGGAGCACATTTCGAACACTTGCTATAAGAATCCATTGGTGATATTTGATTAATAAATAAATTTAAAAAAATAATTTCAATAATTATGGTATTTATTTAATTTATCCGTCAAAATTAGTTTAAACCCAAACAAAATTAATATGGCTATGTAGCCAATGCCAATGCCTTCCAAACGAGATATCACTTGCCATAAGGTCCTATTTAAAATTATTGACTAGACTGGCACTGTGACGTCATCTATTACTATTACGTCAACTGCTACCATTCGTAGAGAAGTTTACAACACTTTATTTTCACCCTCCAAATTTTATGAATGTAAGTGTTAGCCGTTCAAAAAATACGAGGGGGAAAGGGGACTTTTGAATAGCACACTGTATAGAATGCAGTGTCGAATATATGCCATATAGATATATTATTGAGGTAAACTTTTCTTTTTGGCAAAATTTTTGCAAATGAACCAACCCCTCTTAAAATTGTTATCGTACGTTCATGACATGAATTTTTTCAAATGACTGAATAATTTTCAGTCTTCTGAAGGCATATTTGCGGATTTCAAAGTTAGTGCGTTCATTTTTCGTATTGTTCACTATGTTCTTCGTTTCAGTCATATTGATAGCACATTATGTATGCAAATCCCTTTTTCACTGTTCTGGGTGTTTCTAACAAGTTTGGGTAATAGGCATGATGGGAATAATAATTTGAAATAACTTTATAGATTACAAAGATTCTAAAGCAATCGCACATTTTTACCTCACAATTGTAATTATATTTATTTTAGTGAAAGTATAAATGTTATTGTTGAAGTATATAATGCAGTATTTCCATAGATTACCTAGTTATTCCATGAAATAACTGATCATGTCCGTTAAAGTGTGTAATATGTTATTAATTTGACACTTTAACTAGTTATTTTATGAAATAACTAGGTATTCTATATATTATCTAATGAGACACAGTTAAAGTGTAAAATAAACAATTTACTCGATGTGAAATTAAACCAATGATAGACAATTGAAATGAAAAAGAAGCAATTTATCTAATTTATGCAGCTTATAAAATGGTAATTATGGAAACGTACCATAAAATCATTTGTTACAACAAGGATTACTGAAATGACACTTGTTTATTTCTTGAACAAAAACATTTTTTGTTGACACACTGGGTTTCACACAAACATTTTTCTAATCCCTGACCAATACCTAAACTTTGAGCTGTAGCAACCGACCGGAGCGACATTTATACATACGGTACTTTTTCGATTACAATTAATTTTTGTTCGCAGACACTGAACTGGGATCGTGAATATAATTGTTTTATGTCCGTTTCTTGAGCCCAATTTGAAATATTCTTCCCCGGTTATTTTTATGATGATAGCTAAAATACTTAAATTTGGCCTTTTCCTCTGACAACAGCCAATGGAATACAGACGGTGAACCCAACAGAGGCTTCAGAATGAGATTTATCCGACATTAATTCCATCTTTTTCGCTCGAATATCTAAACATTTTCAGACTTTTCTTCTTCTCTCTGAACATTAATTTCAATAAAACACAATGTGCAGATTTTTTGCTCAACCTCATCTCCTGAAACATAATCTTCAGAACATGTATGTTGTATGAAGCGAACTATATCTTCACTGCATTCTATTACACAGACAACACATACTTTCGTAATGAATACTGTTAGTTCAACTACTTTTTAATTAGTGCTTCCTTTGGAATAGCAGTTGTTAACAGTCCAACTCCAGCTGCGCCACCTGAGATAGCCTCAAAGGGGGACCTCTTAATACCAGAATAGAGTGCGATATATATAATGTAGATTATTTTACACTTTAACGGGTTGCAGATCGTTAATATATGAAATAACTAGTTAAACCATAAAATACAAGAGAGTTTTACACTTTAACGGACACGATCAGTTATTTTATAAAATAAAGATTTTCATACTTTAACGGTAACATAAATACAAAATATCCATCTGCTTTCTTGGTTTAAATTTGGTTAAACTATAAGTAAGTTCACAATAAAGTCTATACTCAAACGCTACGAATTGAATAATCTGTCCTCCTCTGGTTCATTGCCGTTTTCAATGTATTACCTGAGTTTGTGCTGTCAATGTGATGGAAACGTGTTATATCATATTTCTTATTATAATGGTTAAACTCTTCTTTTGAATCCTACTATTCTGTTACCTACAAACAATCTCACACTTTGGTACATTTATTGTTTCTATTCGTGTAATAATGTCCCAATTTCATACTTTGTACAAATGTTGGAAACATTAATTAGAAACTTCGGACCAGTTTGAAACTAATTCGGTAAGAAACAGGCCATCCGTGTATAAAACGATGATAAGTTCGTTTATCTTCTGCAGTTGAAGATTTGGGCAGCTTTAGAGACAATCTTATTGTATGCTCCGTTCCGAGATATTTCGTTTTGACTTATGCCAACATGATTGATTTAAGACCATAACCAACAGCAGGTAGCAGGTAAACAATAGCATAGTATAATTTGTCTCAAGGTATATCGACTCCGCTTTTGACGGCAATAATCCAAATACGACCTTAAAAGAATTTCATCTTGAATGAAACCCAACAACAATCGAGTGACAAGGCAAGACCGGGCCTGGAGATATAATTTATTTAACTCAATAGTGTTTAATAATTCCTCATTCAGTGGGAAAAAGAAAAAAACTTTAGAGAAATGGTCTTCACATATTAAATGAAAACCAAAGGACGTACGATAAAAATACAAAAAGATATATATTTGTGATTTTGGTCCTTTTTAAAATAATCATAAATAGTCTGCCACTGGCGATCTCTTCAACAGCAGCTATTGGTCATATGATTCATTACAATTGGCCCAATAATTTTATGATTGCCGGCAAAAGTGAGGACGATTTGGAGACAAACTATTTCGTACTCGTTTCTTCGAGTAATTTTAAGGTTATTCTCCAACTGAAATGTTGAGTTGGTGAAATAATTTTTCAATTTATTGAATCTTCGGTAAATCTTCTTCCGATATTTTACTTTTGAAGGTTAAAAGTATTTCTCACGATACATGATTGACCACTTTATCTATAAATATTGTGTAAATATAAAAAGTGCTTTTATTGCTTGTTTTTCTTTGTTTGACCTGTACTGCTTCTACCTTCTTTATTTCCAATACCCTTTTCATATTTACATACATGGAATTCAAATACTCACTCCAAAAGTTTAAGACTAAGTATATAGTATAGGGCATTTATTTATTGTATAATTACAAGCTTTTAAATTCAAAAAACGTGAATCCTATTTAACTGGACTTTTATCATAATACACGTCAACACGATTTAAAAATTACTTAAATAAGTAAATACTAAGGTTTATTGTTAACACGTAGATTGTAAATTCATCAACAAGCGAGTGGCTAATATACAAAGAGCTGTAAAAAAAATTAATTATAGTCCAGTAAACCAATGTGTCAACATGGGCAACCGGTCCAGCAAGAGAAATTTTTTTTTTAATTTGCAGGTTATGGTAGGCACATTAAATTCCCAAAATGTCAGGTACCTGACCATTGTGGAAGGGTGGGAAAATGAAATTCCAGAAAATCTGTTTTCCCGCGATATCTGCCGAGATTTGACCACTGGAGAATTTTTGTTAAAATGAAAAATAAAGAGCAGTTCCTTACCCACAAAAATGATTCCCAACATTTTTCCGAAAAATTGGATAATTTTCGAGATAAATGGCCCGAACGCCTGCCCAAAATTGAGCTCTATAAGCGGCCGTCTTATAGAGAGAACGCTTTGAGGGCCCAAGAAATTACCCCAAGAAATTACTAATTTTTTTATAACTCGCGTGAAAATCAGTATTTTTTAATGAATCAAAGTGCGGGTGAAAGAAGAGATCTGTGGCTACTAAGGCGTGTTATTATCTACTCAATTCAAGCTCATGGGTCATTGGAAAACCAGGCCAAAATTCGTCTTTACTAGATTATTCAATGCTTCCCTGGATTTATTCATATTATTTTTATTAAGAGTTATTTCAGCCAATCCTATTGGATAATGGTTCTTTGGGGGGGGGTACCTCATTTAATCCGAAACAATGCTACCAATAATTCGCCCGTATTTTTTTTAATAATGTGTTTTCCAAGAGGCGATTTTTGTGGATTTCTGGAGTTTTCCCGAGCGCTCTGGTTTATCGGGAATTTCTCGTGATTTACTGTCACACCCGCATATAATTTATATTGGGAGGAAGGTTAGAATGTCCTATTGCCGATGGTATAATTTTTTTTTGGCCCAGACCCCTGGGTTCTCAGGAAAATCGGGGAAATTTCCAGTTTTCTGAAGGAAGACAGCTATTCTTCTGAGTTTTTTCTCTTCACAGTAAAATTCTTCCCGGTCTTGCATCATACCCGATGATAGGTCACATTCATAACTTTCCTTTGATATGTGTATCAAGTATTTTATTTGATGCATTGAAAAGAAACTTCTCTCTAAATTTGTTGTAATGGATGCCTCATTTTATTCTCGCACGCCGCCACGCGACCCATCTATAGTGTGGTCGACGGCGTCTGCTATAGTGCGTGTACACGTGGATGCTTTCTGCTGCATTGTTTGTCAACAACTTACAATGGAAACAATGGAACCCCAAAAACAAAACTGCGATTGAACTGGCAAGCTTGCCCCCCACCCAGGAAGCCGAAAGGCAGCACCTTTATCGGGTGTATTTACAAGTGCAGCAATGGCTCGGGAACGAACTACCGCTAGAAGACTGGGGGTGGAAACGTGCAGGGGATGTTCTAGCACCAGTCCAGACGACTGATCAGCCAGCGCATCCGGATCTGCTAAAAATGATTTCCTGCCAGTGTAAGGCGGGTTGTAAGCCACCATGTTCATGTATGAAATTATAAAGATGTGGAAAATGAAGATATGATAGGCGAACAAGAAGAGGTTCAGGGAGACATAAGTTCAGGGGAAGGTCAGGAGGCAACAGATCAGGGAGAGGTAGATGTGGGAGGAACAGAGCTAGAGGACAGTGTTAACGAATTGGAACAAGGCGCAAATGATGTTTCCAGCCTGCGATATATGAACGAAGAAGAAGAAAACACGAGTGAGTGGTGATTAACTGATAGATAATTGTTCATATCGTTGTTATACATGTTTAATTTTTCATATATTTTTCAAGAACAAAATGTATTTTCAAAAATATTTTCATTTTTTGTCTAAACAAATATTCTCTAGGGATCGTAGTTCGGGAGATATCGGCGGAAAACGGATTTTCGAGATCTCTAGAGCCATTTTCCGACCCTCCCACAAATTTCAGGCACATTTTGGGGGTTCAATGTACCTACTATTACCTGCAAATTTAAAAAAATTTCTTGCTGGACCAGATGCCCATGTTGACGGTATTTTTCGCCTTCATTTACTGGACTATTACTTATGGTACTTTTACCTTCGTCGGTTAAAAAAAAACGCTTTCAGCGGTAATTTTGTTTTGCCAGAATTTAATACACTCCTAGTTGTGACATACACTTTTTTCTGCTTACAGTGAAAACAAAAGTCGCTGTAGGCAAACCTTTTTTGTCTTTTATAAGAGATAGAATGGGTGTAGCTTTTATCACGAAAACTTTTAATTAAGAGATAACCCCGGACTTTTTTAAAGATCCCGATTAGTGAAGTAATGCTACTTAGAGAATAAATGTTCTGTAGGAAGATTGTCTGGAAAAATATAAAGCTAAATACAAAACTGCGACGCCTACTCCTGTGTAAAAGTAGAATGAATCAATGAATAATTACTTATGGAATATAGTACATGATGGGTCAAAAATGGAATGCTTCTCGGATAATTAAATAAGTTGAAAACATATATCTTATATATCTCCTATATTATACAAAATATAATTCAAATTTTCATCCATTTGCATCTTTTCTACATAATGGGATTGAAAATCAGGTATTTAATTGCAGTTGATAAGTCATTTAGCGTGAAACTTATTACACTATTACACTATTCAAGTGTTTGGTATAGCTAAAGGCTAAAGGTGCAATAAAACCATAAATTTTTCCGGATTAACCGAGCAGAGCTGCACTATACCTGATGAAAAAGGAAAAGTACTAAGTAAATTCACAATAAGAATGATTCCAAAGTCTTATAGAGCTTTCAGGTAATAATTAATTTTTCGCCAACAGCATAAATAAGATCCTGTCACGGTTAATACTTCTATGACTTTATTGCATGTCATTTTCCATATCAGGTTAGTTTCTTAGATCGTGGAAAGAACATAGTCCAGTTATGACAGACGTCATGGAAAACGGCTTTTATGTACATTCTATATTGTACATGAATGAATGATTATTATCAATATCTGGAAATAAATTCTCTATTTTCATGCGTTTTATTGCATTTCATTCTTTCCCGATTGGACGACAATTGAGCAATTCATTTGAAGCTGTTTATTAATTTTAATTTCGAACAATTAAATTCAATAGGCAACGGGAGGTACCCACTATTTTTATTTTACCTTACAATAGTGAGTGGTTTTTTATTGATTGTGAAAATAGCATTTCTAGATAAATGAATTGGCTTTTTATTAAACCATCAACGAATAATTGAAATTTGAAATAATTGTTTTTCTCAAATGTCGCGATCAATAACAATAATAGTATATTATTCAATAAGCATAATATACAGGGTGGTCCGTAAGTAATGGGCCAAACTGAAATGGAAGATTGTCGGCCTCAAAATATCACGATCTGACGCAACTTGCTTTAATAAAATATTGATAATAAAAAAGATACAGGGTGGTAAAGTTGAAATGTAAAAAATAAGTTTTCGCAATAATTTGAAAGATATTCAAAGTATAAACTTAAAAATTCAGTATAGAGTGTTTTATTGTATGAAAAATCATAAAATGATATCCGTTTTAATGTCATTACTAGAGGGCGCCACATGAGCCATCTAACTGGTGCAAAAGCTTCCTTAACTTTTTTACCCTTAACGTCAGCGTCTTTTTGATCAAAAAATATTAAAACTACATCATTTTTATGAAAATAGTGTATACCTATCATTAGTCTCAAAAGTTACTAGTTTTTGAGATAATCGCAGTTTAAAAAACCATTACATAATTTTCATTTTCTTTATTTTATCACTTTAAAGTCTTATTAACGTAGTAGGCGCTGATGCGATGTCGTTGAAATTATGACAAACATTGATCTAGTGGGTGCCGATGTCATAATTTCTACTGTCAGTTAATCACTTGTGAGCTGACAGCTAAGTAGTGTAATTTTCACCGTGCAAATTTTAATTAGTATCAGTTAGTTAAAGAAAATTAAGAAATGCCGAGGCATAATAATTTTACAAATCAAGAAAAGAGAGATATGATAACTATTTATTGTCAACAAAATTTAAATGGGAGAGCTGCGCAAAGAGAATATCTACGAAGGTTTCCCAACAGATTACAATTTAAATGCCTATATCAAAATTTGTATAGGAACTTAGGGGAAAGTGGATCTTTCCATCCGAAACGGGACATTATTGGTCGTCCGAAAATTATTACGCCTGATGTTGAAGATGAAATATTAGTTCGTGTTGTAAATGATCCACAAACAAGTTCAAGGCGACTATCTGCAGCAACAGGAATAAGTAAAACGTCCGTTCTGAAAATATTACACCAAGACAATTACCATCCATTTCATTTCACACCTGTTCAAAATTTGTTACTGAGAGATCTTCCTTTAAGATATCAATTTGCACGTGATATTCGTAATAAACAAAATATTGACCACACATTCGTCAATAGGATATTATTTACCGATGAAGCGACATTTACTCGCCGAGGAATTTTCAATTTAAGGAATAACCACTTTTGGGACGTTGAAAATCCTCATGTAACTAGAGAACGGCATTTTCAGCATGAATTCAAAATAAATGTTTGGTGTGGGATCATTGGTGAACATTTTCTGGGACCATATGAGTTACCCCAACGATTAAATGGTAACAATTATTTACATTTCTTGCAAAACGAATTCATCGATATACTGGATGATTTACCCCTAAATTTGAGACATAATATGTTTTTTATGCAGGACGGAGCTCCTGCACATTACACCCGTGCAGTACGGAACTACTTGAACACCCTTTTCCCTGAACGCTGGATTGGTCGTGGTAGTCGGTTTCCTTGGCCACCACGTAGTCCAGAATTTAATCCTTTGGATTTCGGTATATGGGGCACTATGAAGGAAATAGTATACAAAAATACTATAAATAGTCGAGTCCAACTTTGGGAAGATTTTTTTACGCCAATGGTTTTATTTAATAATAGGCGATCTTTCATGAAACGTGTCGATAAATGTATTGAAGTGAACGGTGAACATATCGAACAATTACTATAAATTAATATTTAAATTTTTGTAGTTGTATACTGGATGAATTTTTCTCCTGTTTTATTAAATAACAGTTATTTAGTTCATAATATTTCCTTGTTAACAACAAATATCTAATATTTTCAAATAATATGTTTGAAAAATTATTATGGCTTGGTATTTTTTAATTTGACTAACTTAACTAATAGCTCCTACTAGAAACGACATAGAAAAAATGTTGTATGTATTACGAGTAGAAACGTGACATTATTGCTTTCGAATGATTACTTTCAAGCAATAATTTATCACTTTTCGCTCTTAATACATAAATAACTATTTTTTGCGCCATCGATATTTTCTGTTTATTTACAGCATCGGTTGTCAGGACGGTAGGTTATGTTTACTGGTTTCTAAGTGTAACACGTCGGTAAGTGATTTACTTACCGTTCAGACGTCGGTAAGTGATTTATTTACCGTTGAGACGTCGGTAAGTAAATACTTACCGACGTCTTAGCCCTACATACATTTGAGTAAGATTTAGGTAAGACTTGAGTAAGTAAGATTTAATTAGAAGATTTATATTTTTCAATGAACAGAACCGAACAGAACAATAAAAAAGTAATAAATAGCATGAAAACAATTTCACCCAAATGAAAATTATATTTTAAACTGATCGAGAAGTATAAATGTCACTTTTGACATTTCGTTCATTTAGAAGAAATTAAATTATTTTATTCGAAATTTATTTCAATGCGATCGCGCAAAAGATGGTATGAGCATCTCGAACGTTAAGGGTAATACCGGTCTCCAGCAAAATTGGAGGCTTCGCTATGCTCAGCATCCAAACATTGCTGTCGACCGGTAAACAACCCTGCTTACCAAAAAATAAATAACATTCAGGGGTTTGCACTTTTAATAAGAGAAATGGTATTGGCCACTGTCACATGACATATTTTTTCAAATGCGCATACAAATCGACGTGTCCAAGCGTTTTCCCGAACACGACCTCATTTATCCGTTATCGAATTTATTCCATAGTATAGTGGATGAAACAACTTCCTATTCAAAAAAGTTTCACTGAAGATTCCGTTGTACCAATATATAAAGTAATCCTACAATATAAAGAGGAGGGTAAAACGACGACTGTGAAAAAACAGACATTCGTTGATTAGTTTCGAGTATTACAGATAAATATATTGGAATGTATAGCACTTCGTTGTCAACATTTTTGTCGACAAATCAGTCTTATAAATTGTGTCCATTTTTCGGAGACGATATAAAAAGAAGTTTTTCTAGTGCTGGAGGAGTTTTAATAAAATAAAGAGCGCAAAAGAAAGCTTAAGAATAAAGGTCAGTTTCTGGACATAGTTGATGTAAAAACATTTGTTCTAGTAAACTTGAGATTTAAAACTACGAGCCCTGTCTCAGTGAAGTTGGCCCAACGCCCCGAAACATGATATTTGTGAATTTATTTGACGGCAAATTAAAATTGTATTTCAAATATAATATTTTTGGTTTCTTTAAATGTTTATGGAAAGATAACGAAACCGATGCGGCTATTTTTAAAGTGTTTTCATTTCGAAAATGTCTTCTTTGCAAAATGCTTTGTGTATAGCAAAATACATGATGCGTACAACTTAAATTGAATAGTCTGTTTATTCGCTTGGATAAAATAAAGGTAGGCTTTGTAAAACAAATGATAATCTTTTACGTTGCTAAGAAGCCGATTTTGACGTTTGAATCAACTTTCAATGGTTTGGTGTTACTAACAATAATTAAGAATGGCTCGCGGTGAAGCTGTGTCTGACGAAATAAAAAAAGTGATCGTTCACTTGCATTTAAAAGGCCAAAATGCTTCCCAAATTGCTGACAGTGTTAACAAATCGAGGTATACAGTTCGAAATATTATTAAATTGTACAAAACAACGGGATCTGTGGCTCAAAAGCCCAGAACTGGAAGTCGCCCGCGTTATTCCAATACCAACTTGAGAGCCTTAAAAAGGATTGTCAAAGGAAATCGGCGTGCTAATTATAACGAATTAAAAATATTATGGAATCAGTCAACCACAAAAGAGTTTTCAAGAGCAACTTGTCACAGAGCTGCCCAAAAACTGGGATTTAAAACTTACAAGGTAAGCTTAAATTATTATTTCATTATTCGTTTTTAATTCAGTATTTCTAGGCAAAAGAGAAGCTCTTACTGACAAAAATTCAGAAGAAAAACCGACTAGCGTGGGCTAAGGAACACAAATTATGGTCTCAGAACCAATGGAACTCCATTATTTGGAGTGACGAAGCCAGATTTGAAGTATGCGTTGGTGATAGCAGGAGTCGTGTTATAAGAACCAAAGAAGAAGTGTTTCAAAATGACTGTCTTAAAAAAAAGTTAAGTTTCCGGCTTCTGTTATGGTTTGGGGATCAATGTCAGCAAGTGGAGTGGGTAATTTACACTTCGTGGAAGGTATTATGAATGGTGAAAAGTACATTAATGTGCTTCAAAATAACTTAAAACCCCAAATTGAACAAATGCGTTTAAACAATATTGACTGTATCTTCCAACAAGATGGTGCCGCCTGCCACACAGCTAAAAAAGTAAAAGATTGGATGTTAGAAAACAATATTCCAGTTTTAAAATGGACGTCGAGTAGTCCAGATTTATCACCGATTGAAACCTTGTGGCATAACATGAAGAAAAAGCTCCGATCAAATCCCGCAAGAACAGTTCCAGAATTGCGAATCCGTCTCCAAGAAATTTGGAACAATTTTACAGTAGATGACTGCCAAACATTAGTTGACACCATGTCAAGACGTATCGAAGCCGTAATCAGTCGAAAAGGCGATGTAACGCAGTGGTGATTTGATGTTATTTGCTTTCGTTGATTTTTAATAATCGACACTGTTTTTAGATTTGTAAGATATTTTTTTCTGTTACAAAAAAATTTGTTATTTAAGGCTACTATTAACCCTCTAATGCACAACTCCGCCTTAAGGCTAACATCTTTTTTACATGAATTAATTCATGGTGTAAATGCACAGGTCCGCTTACAGGCGTATGTTATTTTCTTTCATTTAGAAATTTCTTATTTTCAAAATACCGTTCTAATATCGAATATATATTATTTTAACCCAATAGCATCCTCTTTCATAATTTTTCACTAAAAAAAAATTAATGCATTAAAGGGTTAAATAAAAATATCGTATGTTATGAGAAATACATTTTAGTTTTTTATAGGTTTTCGCTAATATCACAAATTTTATAAAAAAACGCAGTTTTGATAGTTGGGCCAACTTCACTGAGACAGGGCTCGTATATTTTTCTCAAGCTTTGTTTGGAAAGCTTCGAAAAATGGTTATCCATACTATGAGGGATGTGAGTAACATTATTAGCCGAGAAGAATTTTAGCACCCGAACGATAGCAAGAGCTGGTAATAAATTTAGACACTAAGTGAATATATTTATATCCCGTGAAGTATATGCGATTTTTATCTCCTCCCCTCAGTATTTATTCTTAGTTTTCAGTAATTTAATTCGATACATTTCGCATGAAATGATGGACAACTTTGACCGGTTTCAGAAGCATTTTAATTTCATCAACAACGTCTGAGACAAATTGAAATTATTGTTTTGTATGACAGACACATGGATATAGAATATTAAGAAAATATAGCTTGTCCGTCGCTGCTGCCAGAAAAATCAATGAAGAGGTATGAAGCAACGGATCAATATTTCAAGAAATATTGCCAAAAACAAGGCAGTTTCAGAAACCGTGCTTTTGGCTTACTTTCACGGAAAATATGCTGTATTATAGTCTCCTTCAAGCTTATGGTGTGAATAGTCCACCCTTTGCATAGAGGAAATCATAGATATTTCCAAGTATCCTAAACATGATTTTAAATTGTCACAGAGTGCAGGATAAGGTTTTAATATCCAATGCATATCTTTATCGAATGAATAAACCATATAATGTATCACAAACGCGTTGCTTACATATTTATCTAAATCTATAAGTCAAGATCCCGCGATAAGACAAAACTTATTTTTAAATAGACGAAATGATAGGCTCTCAGTAGAATCTCGTGTGCTTTGAATACCTTTGTGTTCGTGCCATCGAGCTATCCTAAGGGCACCTGGACAAGTATCAGGTGAGAAAGGTAACTAAAAATGAGAGTTACTTCACTTGAATTTGTATGTCTGATTTTTGTTTATGTTTTGTAGAATAATATTTTAAAGTAGTATCATAAGTGTCAGATACTTTCCATGGACCAAAACTTTTGTCAGACGCTCCACAAAAAATACATAAACTTTATTGATTTTAACATGTCTGACTTTCAAATATGTTGTCAGGTCAACTATTACTAAGTTATATTTCGTTAGTCAGATCAATTGTAATGACCGAACCCCTAAACATAAAAATTATTAGCCTGAAGTATGAGTGCGAGAACACTATCAATGCACTTCAGAGCGAGTGAGACGTCTATGGTAACTAGGTTACCCTTCTTTTATATATATTAACCCATAATGTCTCTGTCTAATGTGTATGTGCCCTTCATACACAACGTATAGTTCGGATTTGTTGGAGCAAATATGACCAATGTTTTGGTCCATGGAAAATGTCTGACATTAATGATACTACTCTAGAATATTATTCTACAAAAATATATGAAAATCAGACATTCAAATTATTTAATTTTCAGTTACCTTTCTCACCAGATACTTGCCCAGGTGCCCTTATGATAGCTCCACAAACACACAGGTATTCAAAGCACACGAGATGCTACTGAGAACCTAAAATTTCATCTATTTGAAATTAGGTTATGTCTTATCGCTCTGGGATCTTACTCTATAATATGAATCTCAAATTATAGATTTAATTAATAATTAAGTTACTGGTTTGTATTTCCTTTATATCTATTTAAGTGTTCACTTACTCTGACTGCGATCCTTTTGTTTGTTAGAATATATCGCATATATCTATCCGTAAGCGTAATCCCTGTGTTATTTCCCAAAACTATTATAAAAAAAATAATTATGAAAAAAATTAATTACAAACAAAACAGTAAGTACATATATTTATTGTATAAAGAGATACTTTAAAAGCATATTATTATGTGGTTAGGCGAATGCATAAGCATCCCGCAGTCATCCTTTTCGGTCACAGACACACACCTCGTAAATTTTCATTGTGTATTTTTTTCCGTCATAGAAATGGTTCTTTTTCCTTTTTTCCCTTTTAATCTAGCGAAAAAGCCATAATCCATTACAACGATAGTATGTAATAATGCGGACACCATTAACAAAAACATCACTGAGAATAACGAAATTGGTATCGCGTATCTTTTGTAATATACATGCAATTCAGTGTAGAGGTGTATCGAGCAGAAGTTACTTTTTAACAAATCTTTGTACCCTATATGATTATATAGGCTGTTAGAAATTTCAATTTTTGTGTTCAACGTTATATTTCATCATCATTTTCTACATTTGTATCCTGCTCCATTTTAAATTGACTTCTGCTACAAGAGATGGAAATTAAATATTTGAAGAAGACGAAATGTCAGTATTTACAGATACAAACAAAAAAGTAATTCGTAGTAAACTTGATAACTGGTACTGTAGAGTAGGGAGGGTGAGTGTGTAGGCTCACAGCACTTAGGCCACATGTGACCCATTGTACATCTTCCCGAGGAGTTGTCCTCCTTGGTCATTGTCCATCCTGTCCTTCTCAGGAAGGTGGACAGGTCACTAGGAGACATCGAACACACATTCTCTTATTGACGATAACTCCGGACACTTGCATAAGACATGCCTGACAGTTTCATCTTCCTGTTCACACATCCTGCATAGAGGTGTGTCCACTAGCCCCATAGTATGGAGGTGTTTCCTTAGTTGACAGTGACCAGTCAGAAATCCTACTGTAAAACGTAGGTTTTTCCTGGTCATCGCCAAATATTTCTTCGGCGCCAGCTTCCCAGGGTCGTCCAGGGTGATCCTGGCAAGACTGCATCATTTGATTCCATCCCATCTCTTAAGATATTGAGCATGGGTGTAACGTTTGGCTAGTTCCGCAATTGTCGAAGTCGTTAGGCCGTAGGTGTCACTGGGTCCTAGCATTTTTAGTCCAGCGGCTTCCCTGGCTAAAGAATCAGCAATGCGATTTCCTTTACTCCTGCCCTTTAACCCACCTCAAGATAATATTGTTATCTGCCGATGCTTCAGCTAAATCTTGGTGTCACTCTAGTACTAGCCCCGATATAACACGTTGTCTGTTCAAGGCTAATAGGGCTTGTCTACTATCATTGCAGATTATTATGGTTTTGCCAGAAATTCCTCTTCTGGTTAGTTCTTTTGTGGCAATTGAGATACCAGCCAGTTCTGTTTGAACCACGCTGGTATTGTTTCCCATTCCCCACTTAATCTTGAGGCTCAGTGCTCTCGAGTAAACTCCACAGCCTGAGCCTTTTATTTTTGAACCATCTGTATATATGCGTATTGCATTTGCAGCA
>CAJUYI010001940.1:23320-46986 GCA_910591695.1 Galerucella pusilla
TCCTGGGCTTATTGTGGATACTCCACATGCCTCATCTCTGTGTGTCCTCTCCCATGTGTCCTCTCCCATGTGCCACGTCATGGTCTGATGCTTTTTCCAGTCGGGTTAGTGCTGCCCTTGCTTCGCACATTATGACACAATGTAGCGGAGGAAGGTCTAGCATTGTCTCCAGCGCCACTGTAGGAGTAGTCCTCATTGCCCCTGTAATGCCAATGCAAGTCTTTGGACCTTGCTCAGTTTTAGCATAGCAGAGGATTGTCTGATCTTTGGCAACCATACCAGAGATGCATATGTGATCCTGGGAATGACAACCATTTTGTACAGCCAGTGTACCATGCTGGGTCTAAGTCCCCATTTAGTGCCGTAAGTGCGTCTGGCAACCATGAAGGTCACCTCTGCTTTCTTGATCACGTGTCCTTCTTCCTGTCAGCATAAATATTTACGTTGTGCGCTGTGCGGCTACGATCAACACGTGTGTGGCGGTTTCTAGTTTCTAGTGTTGGTATGGTAAAATGAATCTCAATAAAGACGACCTCCAACTTTTGATATAACAATATCATAATCAAAGGATTCTTTGGGATCCAAAGGATGAATGGCATTTTAATAAAAACAAAACAAATAGTAACGCTTGGGAAGAAATTATTTTGACATAAATGTTTCATCCAATAGTGTCTGTTTTTCTTGACTGTTTCCACTTTTTTTATTTTTAATCAAATGGGTTATAACAATGGAAGCGGCACATTTTCTCTTCATCAATATCACTGAATCAGACATGGTGGAATTATATTCGTTACAATTTTTGTTTTCGCGAAAAGAACTTATACACTAGAACGATGTTGCGGCACAAATCTCTTTGATCTCTGAATTAAAACCGACAAGCCAGGGATCGCGTCTGTAGGCTGCGGCGAAAATTTTTGCGGGCCCTTGTACGTTGCGAACACGTCTACAATAGCATAAATTTATACACAAATATAAATTTGTGTCGAACTCTCACACACAACATAAATTGTTACTTATGTGGACGCGGCTTTAGAATAATTCGTTTCTGGATTTTAAAACAAAACTAATTCCGATAACCCACGTTGACGATCTAGTACCTACGTGAAATTTTGTAACAGTAAGATCGTACGAATTTTGTCCCAACTTTGTCCTTCACATACAGCAACGTTATAGAGTAAGGGAGCTCGTTTGGCAATACTGAAAATGCATTAAACTATTCTGAAATTTATGGGCCAGTGGTCATAGTAGTGTTGTGGTAATTTATGCTCACAGAATTGAAATATTGTCAAATTTGTAGAATAATAGCGTTTCGATATTTTTCTATCTTTACAAACGACCTAACCTACATGGAAATTGGAACTGGACATTTTGCTAAAATGTTACCATTATCGAGATAACTAGATTTATTCACTGCTATGGTTTTGGTAATGACAATTCAGTAGCGGGTAGAATTTGTAATTTTATATTCATCTGTCTATGTTGACTACACACAATAGCAATCAGGATTGACAAAAAGGTAACTATGTATTATTTTGGAAAAGTCTGCATACAAATTTAGCACTTCTCTTCCCAATTTCGAAAATTGGGTAAATATTTTCTTTGCATTCAAAGTTTGATCATAGACTTTTCACAACATACTTCAAAATTCTGTCTGCTGCCTCCTTACCAAGATAAAGATACAGGTTCGGCATTACTTCTAATAGGGTAGTGGAGAATGTAGGATTTACAGTAACCCTAGACAAGCACGTCTGTACAGTATCATCAGACGAGATGGTGTTTAGCAAAAATAATCAAACTTGTTTGACATCCACTAGACTTGTTAACAATTATAGTGTCACTGCTGATGCTTAAGATGACAACCCGTCTTAACATTAATGAAAGAAGTGTTATCAAATGCAAATGAACTAAAATCGATCTCCTTTGCTTTATATATTAGATAAGATTAGCTGTTGGGCTCACCATCTGTGACCTATATGATACCTCATCTTACTAACCTTTTTGCCTATCTTTGGCATGGACTATTTTTTCAGTAGGCCCCCTGGCACCTACAACAAAGCTGCTTAGTGACTTGCCGGCTGCTAAAGGGACTTTTTGCAGTTCCAGATTGTTTTAGACAATAAATATTCTGGCTGAGCTGAAGCGTTTCTTGAGGCTCCCTTGAGCACAAGAACCCATTGCTAACCATTTCACTTGAAATGTTATTGGAGAGCTTCCCAGGTCTGTGGATATCCTAGAATTGGGACCTGTAACTCCTTTTGCTACTCCGTTTGCTTTTGACCCATCAGTATAAGTTAGCGATATATATTATGCTTCCACTTAGCTTCTAGAGCATTGATTCCCAAAGTGGTACAGGTGGACCCCCATGCCACAAAGTTTGCAGTTGAGATCCCCGTTATATAGGCTCATTATATGCAGGTGATCTTTTATGCAGGTGATATTCACGTATGAAGGTTTTACTGTGTACCTCATTGGTGTGTTCCTCAACATAGTCTATGTTGGCTCTGTATTTGTCCTCGTACCAACTTCTTTGTGGTAACAAGAACTGGTTCTGGTACAATTATAAACTTTCTTTAATGTGGTCTGTCAGTACATTTAGTTCTTTCTGGCATTCTTCTACCAGTCCAGATGTTTAGAGAGCTACAAGGGCTGCCTGGCTGTCAGTGCCGAGACTTGCAAACCGCCTTCGCCGCCGCCGTCCGCAACGATTGTTCAGATGTGCAAAGGGACGAAGTACGACTTGTGGTGTGTGTGCTTGCAATCTTGTATGAACTTTTTGATTATTTACCAATATAAATACGAATACCCGGAATAAACGTTACTTATTTGCTTCCGGAATTTTTGAAAAGAAAAGTTAAGTATGGTAAATTGAAGTTAGTTTTTGCCAATGTCGGAAAAATTGAGTACTTGGCTTATTTGTTATACATACATACCACGTATTATTATATATATTATATATTATATATATTATATATTATATATATTATATATTGAGCAGAGCCATTATTAGTACCTTCAATAAAAAAACAGAAAGGTTTTGTCTCAACTTCATCAGTAATTTTTGTGATTATCATTGTAGAAGTTAAGTTATTAATTTTTCATTTCAATTATTTCGTGACTGGTTATAACAATAATAATAATTAATAGTGTACCTAATTATTATATAAGTATTTAAATAAATATCGAATGGGAATATTTTTAAATGAAATAAGTGAGAATTGATTGGTTTCTTGTACTGTGTATAGATTCCAAATAAGTAAAGTTAGATGAAATCACTTTTTTCATTGGCCAGTTTTACTTTTTTGACATCAATACATAGCACAACAATCAATTGAATAATCAAATTTTGCAACCTCTGTGTAGGACATTAATTTTCAATGGAAAAAAAAGAACCCATAAATTTCGTAGTACAACCAAAAAAACACTTTAACCGATTCTGGACGTTGATATATTTCACTCACAAATAAAAATATGGATATTTTGCCAGAAATACGGATATTTGTTTACACACAACAAGCGGAGCTTTATCAGGTTCCTCAAACATTGAATCAGTATCATATTTTCAACTTCTTATTGAATTATTATGTTTTGAGCATTTCGAGAACTAGGTTAAATCTCTCCGATATTTCCAAGTCTTTTGTTTGAGTTGTATCCTCCATACTTTGTTGTTTCTGTTTATATTGTTGATCTGATTGAATTTTCTCCAAAGAACATTCTTTTTGGAAGTGGTGGATACTTTTGGATCTCACAACTCTTGATTAAAGCACAATAACTATCTTGATATTTGAATTGAACAACAGTCATTCATTGTCGATGGTGGTACATTTTAGCACCAGTTTTCACCCCTTGTTGCAGTTACTGTATAGTACAGAGAGTTTCAAAGTTCATTTCATTGTTTTGGCGGCCACATGTACTGTGTATGTCCAATTTTAAAAGGATGTTTAATAAAGAGACTTTCAAATTAATGTAGGTAATTGAAAAATGAATATCTATTAACAAGTAATTTTTGTAGTGTTGATATTTAATTCTGACTTAAATTAACTTAGTTCGTTAGGACCACACTACCAAGAGAAAAGGGAGAGAGACATTTTTTTTTGTCCTAAGAACAGATAACCTACTTATAGATGGAAAACTGTCCCATGGCTCCTCCTATTTCCATGGGTGGCGACACCTTGAGAGTCTCGTCAGTAGCTATAACACCTTCGAGATGGTTGTGAACTTCGCTAACAGCCGAAAAAGAAGTTCCTCTAATTCCACAGTTTTTGGCGGCATATTCAAAATTACTGTAATTTCACTTTTATTGAAAAATGACATTTATGGCATTTTTTGATATTTCATTCAAAGTTACTTAACATTAGATTGATATTACAATAATAACAATCAAATAGTCAAGTTAAATTAAATTAAATGGCAAAAAATGGACCATATAATGCCTGAAGTGGAAAAAATAAAGCAATAATCATCAATTTTATATATTTCATTCAAAACAAAAAATTACACAATGAATAAAGCGTTTTCTTACATATTTTAATAACAAACATGAAAAAAAACGAATACTAGGAGTTTAACAACAATGCAATAAACTGGGTAGGTATACTTTAAATACACTTCTTTCCAGCCAAACTTTCTCCATAGCTAGGAAGTTTAAAGCTGCATGGAAGAATAACTACTTCAATATTCTGTCACTTTTCATTTAATGAAACATGTTTCTTAATAAAAATAAAGTTCACCGGGTGCACCTCACATTACAGTCTTTTACAATACATATTCTCGACATTGTCTCTAAAAATAAAAGTCCAACTATAAACAATAAAAACCAACCAACTACAAATACTAAACACACCCACAAATAAGCAAAATAGTTTCCAAAAACTGAACTAACCCAAGGAACACGTCGTAAGACGTTGGTCTGCAGTTGTTAGGTTTGGATATCAGCGCTGAAATATATGGAAGTTTCTGCAACTACCACTAACGGCGTTACAATTTTCATTGAATTAGCAATTCCAGTACTGACGGGACTATCAAGGTAGCAGCACCCTCGCGCGTTCAGAGTGCCCCTACCCTGGTCCTAATAACTGATGATATCGTGTGGTGACCTTTGTGTTTGGTCATCAGAGTACGCGCTATTTTTGGAATATTTTCCAGGTCTGTTTTTGTCTTATTCAGAATTTCAAATGAGTATGTCAGGACCGGTAATGTCTTTGATTTAATTATTATTATTATCATTACCTATATTCTTATACAACTGATTTTTCTAGTATTCAAAGTCATCCTAGCAAGACTGCATACTTTGATTCCATCCCATCTCTTAAGGGATTGAGCACGGGTGTAACATTTGGCTAGTTCCGCAATTGTCGAAGTCGTTAGGCCGTAGGTGTCACTGGGTCCTAAAATTTTCAGTCCAGCCGCTTCCCTGGCTCAAGAATCGGCAATGCGACCACTCCAGGATAATATTGTTATCTGCCGAGGCGTTAGCTAAATATTGGTGGCACTCTAGTACTAGCCCCGATATAACACGTTGTCTCTTCAATACTAATAGGGTTTGTCTACTTTCAGTGCAGATTGTTATGTTTTTGCCAGAAGTTCTCAGTCTCGTTAGTTCTTTTGCGGCAATTGAGATACCAACCAGTTCTGATTGAACCACGCTGGTATTGTTTCCCATTCCTCACTTAATCCTTAGGCTTAGTGCTCTGGAGTAAACTCCACTTCCTGAGCCTTCTTTCATTTTTGAGCAATCTGTACATATGCGTATTGCATTTGCAGCATCTGCAGCATCTGACTGTGTTTTGTTTCATTTGTTTTTGTAGGATTTATTGAACACAATCCTGGGTTGAATTGCATCAGACTTTTAAAGTTCCTTTATGTGCTCTCCCACTGTGAAAAATAATAATAAAGTTGTAATAATTATTTCAGCAGTAAAATGAGTTTCAGTTGAACGTGATATTTCTCTGTTTAAGCAATCTCCATTTATAAAAAAAACACTTTGCTATTCAATAAAATAGAATTAATCAATCACCACTTTAAATTCTGATATGATCGT
Source organism: Galerucella pusilla (assembly GCA_910591695.1). Classification (NCBI taxonomy): domain Eukaryota; kingdom Metazoa; phylum Arthropoda; class Insecta; order Coleoptera; family Chrysomelidae; genus Galerucella; species Galerucella pusilla. Next base: position 29,358 of record CAJUYI010001940.1, read on the forward strand.
CTTTAACATATTTCAGTAAACTACTGCAGAGACATGTTTATTGGGTAATCGATATAAGGACGTCTAGATTTCATTATTAGATTGTTCCCGGATATGGAACACATAAATATTATTTCTGCCGTAATCCATATATTACGAAGTACATTTTAGAAGGTAGATGTTCACAGTCTAACGAATTCCATTTCAGAAAACTAGTAGATGTGAAATAACATTAAATTTATGTCAGTGTTTTCCACACAGCACAGGGTGTTTGACGGAAGAGTGACTTTTCAGTGAAAAAGTTACTTCACGATTTTTGAAGCTTCTCACCTCCTGCGACTGGCACGTGAATTTCTCAATAAACGTCAGTATATGTTAAATTTCTTTGTTATATTTTCCTATTTTTTGGGTGGTTTGGTAGGTAAAAAACATTGTGTGTCTCACATGCAGAAAACGCTTCAGCACTCCACCACACCCCAGTATAAGAACTAAGAGCTTTTGATGACCTTGAACGGATCGCTTTACGATTCATTTTACCATAGGTGTAGGTGGCATAAGTTAAAATGACTTGAACGTGTTAAATGTTTTTTCTTAAACTATTCGTATTTTCATAAGCTCTAAGGTAACAATATATAGACGAATCGTCTAAATTCTTATACGCTTGTGAATACGTCTCACATACGCTGCATGTATGAATTTCCGAACATGTTTCAATTAAATAATCACAAAAGTAGCGAACAAAATTCTTTTCCAATAAATCATTTGTCTGAAAGTCTTTAGGCATTGCAGTATTTGATGAAAGGGATATCGTTGGAATAGCTTTTTTTAAAAGAAGTTTTCTTTTATGAGGTTGCATAATCATGTCTGGTTAAAATTGAGCACCACATAAACGATGACTCCTATTCTATAGAGTTTCTATTTTTGGCATCAAGTCATGCCTATAGCATACTTCGAGCCAAATTTTAGCTCTGAAACAAAAACAACAAATTAAATCAATGCATGAAACTAAGGCTCATAAAAAATGTAATGTGAAGATCAAATATAATAAAGTATTATATATACTAACAGTCTGATCTGCTTAAGATAATTTTTTTCCATGTCACACAATATACTATTTCAACGCTGATGCTATCAATACAGATATTGCATTAACAAATACTATGAGCTGACCCTTATTTCTGTTTAGTCTATCGTGAGATTTACAGAATCGGGTACCTATTCAATTTTTATGGAATAGGGTTAGTTCTTTTTGTCTGGAATTCCAGCCACATCCTCTGCAGCTAGAAACTGAATTCGGAAATTTGTCCAGCAATTATTATTTATTTCTAAGTAGTTTGGACCGCATTTGTTCAATAAATTGAATACTATCCCCTATATACAAATGCTGTTCTTTAGAAGTGAATTATTACATAATCATCACCGTGTGCGATGGGAGTCTTGCTGGATCTACCTCCACTACACATTTTCATACAAGGCGAAGTACAGACTACTGCAAAGTCAACAGCACACAAGCCAAATGCAAGGCGCAGGCTGATGCAACCTGTTATACGGGCAAATCCAAGACAAAAGTAGGTGTAGGAGCCAGAATTGTGTAGCTAAAACAAAAAGTTGCTAGCTATCACAATAAGCCTATCTAAGAACGTCATAACTTTTTTATAGTGACTCACCACTGCTTTAATAGAATTCAAAGGTAGGAAAGAACATATCGTTCACCAATAACCATGCTGCACTGAAGACACTAGTTTCCATCGAGGACAATTATGAGCTAGAATGGGATTGCATAGGTGCCTTTAATGCACTAGACGCACTTGGAAAACTTTTCAAGGTCATGGTAGCCTGGGTAGCAGGTCAAAGAATTGCGGCGAATGAAACGGCCAGTCAAGGCTCTTTAACGCCATTCATGGGAACAGAACGCTTCTGCGGTGTCGTAATCTAGATTCAACGGACCACAAATGATCTTAATTGGTCGCAGTGGAATAGACTGACTAGCCACTTCATCAAATCTAAACTAATTTACATTACATTTGAATTTTTTTCTTATTTCAGCTTAACGTTCCTCGACAGCGCTGGTCATTGGCACACAAAAAATACAAATATTTACATATAATTATCACAGTATAGAAACGAACCAGTAGTATAACTCTTATAATTGCCAGAGCTTATGATGACCTTGAACGGATCGCTTTACGATTCATTTTACCATAGGCGTAGGTGGCATAAGTTTTAAAATGACTTGAACGTGTTAAATGTTTTTTCTTAAATATTGTAAAACAGTACACTGATGAGTGAATAAAACAATAGTCTTATACACAATATTTATTGGTTTTTCCAATTTTTATTTTGTTATGATTTTTAAAATTTTTATTGACAAATAATATGTAATATTGTCGTACCCTGAAGAAAAGTTTTATTGAATATATTATTGGAAAATCAACACAAAGATGTACAAACTCTGTTGTTTGACTAATATTTATAAGTGATTCAACAATTTTAACTTCCGTAGCAACTTTCTCAAAATTCATTTGGAATAATGTTTCTAATAATGAGATGTATTGTACAAAATTTTCATGCGGCATATTCAAGTTTCCAAAAGTATCCTTATTCGTATTTTCATAAGCTCTAAGGTAACAGTATAAAGACGAATATGAATACGTCTCACATACGCTGCATGTGTGAATTTCCGAACATTTTTTAATTAAATAACCGCAAAAGTAGCGAACAAAATTCTTTTCCAATGAATCATTTGTCTGAAAGTCTTTGCAGTATTTCATGAAAGGAATATTGTTGGAATAGCCTTTTTTAAAAGAAGTTTTCTTTTATGAGGTTGCATAATCATGTCTGGTTCAAAATGAGCACCACATAAACGATGACTACTATTGTATAGAGTTTCTATATTTGGCATTAAGTCAGGCCTATCGCATGCTTCGAGCCAAACTTTAGCTCTGAAACAAAAACAACAAATTAAATCAATGCATGAAACTAAGGTTCATAAATGTAATATGGAGATCAAATAATAAAGTATTATACTTTTCGTATGAAAATACAAACAGTTTCTTACTCTTCTAAATCCTTTGGAAAAGAGTAACATTTTTCATCACAATTATAATATTTATTGTTACATCCACGAACTACACACACACCACCCGTTTTCTTCTTTTTAATGGTATCCATTGCAAAAAAATGCTTATAAACTATAAAAATAATACCAAACTCCGTAAAAATATAAGCTGTAATAAATAATTTTATTCGCAAATTCACCACTGGCACTTTGGTTGGATCGCAGCACAGCACTGGCAGCCGGATGAGATACTCATCCGAACGACGTTGTAGGTCACAGAGAGTTCGGCAGTGTAACGTCACTAGATAACATACTGGTTCGTTCCTATACTGTGTAATTATTACAAATTTCAAATTAGATTTCACGGTATATATTAGTAGCATTCAGGAACTGTAAGACTTTCTTGATTTCGGTAGGGCAGTAGAGCATTTCCTTGAGGTTAGGCCTTAGGTCAAATTGTTGATATGTAGCAGAAAATTGTTTGCAGTCCGTCAGTATGTGCTTAACGGTAACAATATCATTACAGCTATGGCAAACGTGACGATTTACTGAAGACATCAGATATCCGTGTGTGAGTTGGTATTGCTGATTCGGATTCTTCGGATTAAGAAGTTAAGGGAGAGAGGAGAAGTGGATGGATGGATATCATGAAGTGCTGTCGTGCTATTGCGCCACAGGTGTCGCCAAGAATCTTGTGTAACGTTTTTGAAGGGGATCCTTAGGTCGGTCGCGAGTTGGACAATGTGTGTTGGGCTGTTATAAGTGGAAGCTTCTTTCCTGTGGCGGTCCGCAGTTTCGTTACCATCAATTCCGATGTGAGATGGAAGCCAGATGAGAGAGACTATTATAGGTATCTTGAGCAACGCGAGTTTGATAGATGTCGTGTATGTTCTGGACAATTGGGTGGTCAGTAAAGATTGACTTGATTGACTGAATGGAGGAAATTTGAACTAGTTATTTCTAGCAATAAGTCTCTTCACGAGAGAATAATCTCTTTAATTTTTTTAAATGAGAAGGTACATCTTGCGACACCGCGTCTATGATTTTAATAAATATCGACCTGTCGGAGCTTTTTCTTATTATATAAAAATAAAGAAGTTAAGAGACACTTATTCCAGCGCAGTGTATAACAAATGGAAAGTACAAAAATATGGAATATAAATTTTAGCAATTGTTTTCAGATATCGAATGGTAGTTTTATACTATTAACGCCTTACAAAGTTCACTGAGAAGAAACAACTACTTCTCGTGCTCTATGCTCCGACAGACATTGAATTACACTCCTAAGTTAAACGGGGTAGAATGATCTACAAGTTTTATACAACCATTCTGGTTTGCAATTGGAAGGGACAACATAACTTGTAGATCGGCTTCGGCGTGTTTGCGCCTCATGAGTACAAGGTAGATATTCTACATCCGAAAGATCTGTGAGCTTAATCCCGGACTGAAGACGATGCTGAATCACAATTACAATCAATACATATCCTTTAAAAAGAGAAATTTTAAATACTTGATTACAGTGACATCCTCACTAAAAACCTCTACTGAATACGACAATTTTACAAAAAACTGTAATAATCAATTCACTAATATTCTAAAAAGGGGAACATATTTTCAAGTAGTCCAGTAACTGAAGACCTGAAAATAGGCAAACCTAGAAACAAATTTGTCCAATAATTTTTTTTTGGCTTGATTTGTTGGGCTTGACAGGTACTTCAAAGGAAGAAAAAGTTCTCCAAGATTGTCCCTTAGCTAAGGGCCCAATATGGCCCCTAACGCCCCCCCAAAAAACGGTTTCCCGCCATTATCTCCCGAAATATGCAATTTGGAAAATTTTTGTTCCGGTAAAAAGTGAAGGTCGTTAAATTATCTACAAAAATGGTCTCCATCATTTTTTTCCAGAATGCAATAGTTTTCGAGATAGTCGCATCCAAACGTCCCCTCGCTTACGCGGCTGCATTACCTCTATAAATGCTACCGTCTATAAAATTAACTTGTAAACCGGCGGACAAATTCTTCCATAACTTGGTCAAAAATTGATATTTTTCGATGATTTAAAGTTCATTGTAATGGGAATATCCGTAGGTATCAATATGTGTACCTTAAACCCCGTTCTCTCCCGTCGAGGACATTGCAAAAAGTGGACAATGTTATTTTTCTCCAATATTTTGACCTCTTCCATTAAATCATTGACATTTTATTTATTTTAAATGGTTTATTATCGCATGTTTTTTCAAATGGAGTCTGGGGAGGTCCTGAATGTTCCTAGAAATTTTTTTTTTCCCGGTCCCTGGAAAATGAGAGCATTGTATTCGGAATAAAAATATTGGTTCAGAGAGTAGAGAGCTTTCAAATTTAATAACAAAATAATTGAACATTATATGGTTTTAAATGAAACTAACTGTTTCTAAATGACTCCACAATATATTTGTAAAAATGTGTAAATTGCAAGTAAATTGACAATTGTTTCGATATAAATATCATCGTCATTCTGACACCCATTACAATGAACTGAATCGAAAAATATTAATTTTTGACCGAGTTATGGAAGAATATGTCCGCCGGTTTACAAGTTAATTTTAGAGACGGTAGCATTTATAGAGGTAGTGCAGCTGCGTAAGCGAGGGGACGTTTGGATTCGATTATCTCGAAAACTATTGCATTTTGGAAAAAGATGATTGAGACTATTTTTGTAGATAATTTAATGACCTTCACTTTTCAACGGAACAAAAATTTTCCAAATTGCATATTTCGGGAGATAATGGCGGGAACCCGTTTTTGGGGGGTGTTAGGGGCCATTTTGGACCCTTTGCCAAGGCGCAATCTTGGAGAACTTCTTCTCCCTTTGAAGTACCTGTCAAGACCTACAAATCAAGCCAAAAAAAATGTTTGAACAAATATATTGATAGGTTTGCCCCTTCTGTTACTGGACTAATGAGAATGTTAATATTTGTATTTTATTATGCGCCCTACAAATAAAAATACAAGTGATTTCAATACAAATTCATATTTATCGCTTGTATATTAACATCCGATCTATTCATAGGCAGACTGTAAACAATATTCGAAATAAACTATGCAAATTTACTTTTGGCAACTCAATTTAACAAATATAAAGCCATATTGATAATGCCATTGAACGGATGTTTCAGCTAAATTTTGTTGTGCATCGTAACAAAATGTTTCAATTGCAATTTGAATTGAAATGTTCGCTAGTTTCCTTTGGGAGCTATCGTAGTTATATAACAAAGGGAAATATTTTTGTGAACTTTGTCATTTTTCGATGAATAGGCTGTAATTGATATGGTACTTTTTGGTATTTTTTTCGTGAATGTATTTAAGTGTTACGAAAAAGAAGTTGAAATTTTTATAATGAATATTGTATACATGTATACCCCATGTACCAAATTACTGTGCTGCTTTCCTATTATTTAAACCACATAATGACCGACTCTCTCAGGTTTAATGTCTTTCTTATGTCATCTTTTCTCCAATGGCATAATTTCTGGTGGCAAAGTATATTTCGTTGACTCGGTATCTGGTCTTGAGAAGTTAATGCTAAAAGTTTATAAATCCCTCACTTCGTGAGGCATGAATCAATTGTGTTTGTGTACAAATAATAATTAAAGTGAATGGTATTACTCACGATTCTCACAGCTGCAGTGAGCAGCAGCAGCAGTGTAGCATTCTCATTAAATATCATCGAAGACTTGGGCATTTTAATGCGCTCAACTATACACTGCGGATTTGTCCAATTGATATTTTTCAATAAGAGATATTTAATTCAGTAGCACCAGGAAAACTTATATACCAAGACGCTGATCGATGTTATTAGGTTTGTTCGTAGAAGGAATTTCCAATCGATTGGAAATATGTCAAACTCTGACATTCCGTTTGTGATTCGTTGTAAATCGATTGGCAATTTTTGTTGTATGAACCAAAAGTTCATCATTACTTGAAGAAGAGCAGAAAAAAATGAAGAATGAGTAAATAATTTTGTAATGTTTGTGTCATTCTTTAGCCATCCTAATAAGAAGCCAGAGATTTTTTTCAAATGTCCGGTATTACAACATCTTTCTTTCTTTCTTTCTCTTATCCTTATGCCTTCTCAGGCGTCGGATTGGAGTTCTTCCTGAACCCATGTTTTCCATTCTTTTCTGTCCCTGGCTAATGCCTTCATCTCCCCAATGACTTTCCTTTGTTCTTTCCAATTTCTTCAATCTGGTCTATCCATTTCCTCCTGGGGGGGGATATTATTGGGTCTTGATTAGTTATGCTTCTGATTTATTCGTTCCTTACTTTGTCCCATTTCGTTTTTCCCGCTATTCTCCTTAAATATTTCATTTCCATTGCATTTATTTTTGTTTCATGCTTTTTCTGTAGTACCCAGTTCTCACTGGCATAAGTTATAGTTGGTACTGTAATTTTGTTGTATATTTCCATCTTTGTATTTATATTAATGTATTTATGGCTTAGTAATGTTCGATTTAAGGAATAATATAATCTTGTTGATTTATTTGCTCTGTTATTAAGTTCTGCGTCTATTTTTCCATCTTCTGTTGAAATACTTCCTAGGTAGTTATAGGTTGTTACTCTTTCTAATGTTTTGTGATTACATTATTTACTATCATTACTTTGGTTTTCTCTGTATTTATTGTCATTTTCATCTTTTCTATTTCTCTTGCCAGTAAGTTGATTAGTTTCTGCATTTTTTTCTCGATTTTGATATGAGTACGATATCGTCTGCGTATAGTAGGTTACTTAGTCTGACCGGTACCATGTTCCTGAGTCCTATTATCGTGTTCAGATGTTATTTCCTTCACTATTTTGTCCATAATAATAACAAACAACAGTGGGCTTAAGCTATCACCTTGTTTTATACCTTTTTTCATTGAAAACTCTTCCGATCTTCGACCTCCTTATTTGACCTTAATTTGACAGTCTCGTATGTGCTTTTAATTATATTAATTAGAGCCTTCGGTACTTCGGTACTTCGGTACCTCCCAAATTGTTTCTCTTTCTATTGTATCAAAAGCTGCCTTCAAGTCTATAAATGCTAAATACATTTCTTCTCCCACTTCAATTGTATTATCAATTAGTCTTCTTAAAATGTATATATTATCATTACAACCTACAAATTATTTTACCCACGTTTTATTTCAGAAGGAACTGACTGGTTAGCTTTTTCTATGTTTTTTTTCCACTATAATAGAAAAATAGTGAAAATTTGTCACTTTCTACAGCATCACAGTACTACGCATGTTCTCATGTTCAAACAGAAAATTTGATCCCGGTCAGCAAAATATTCTGATAGCTGGCAACTGATCCGAAACCCCAAATTTCTTTCTTCGAACAAAGGATTTTTAAATCACCAATTGCCAAATTGTTTCTACGAACGCTTTTTTTTTTCAATGCGCATGCCTCTGGCGGTTGCTGATAGTTTCTGACTGTTCTACGAACAAACCTATGGAACAATAAATAACATGCTAAACCCAATATCAAAACTGCTAAATGTTGCGAATTGATCTGACAACGTCATAAAGTTCTGCTCACCCTGGCCACATTAATACAAGAAAATTCACATTGGTCGCACTGGCATAGAATGTGCTGTGCTTCTCCTCTAGGTGGCAGAATCTGCACGTAGCTTCGATTGTCAAGCTAATCTTACAGCGCCATGTTACCTACTACAGCTTTTACAGTTCTCCTATCTCTGACTATTAGGACTGACGTGAATGTTAGCAAATGTCCTGGTGAGATTACCTACGATCATACAGATTTTTGTGCCACCCTCTTCCCTGTGACCATTGTCGACTTTGCGACGCCGCAAAAGGGTTCTGATCCAATGGATGGCATTGATAGCCTTTCAACCCTCGTGTCCTGCTACCCAGGCTACCATGACCCTACAATGCTTGGGAAGTTGGAAATAGCTTCCTTTTGCTTCAGCTCCACAATTCCGACTCCTACACCTATTTTTGTGTTAAAGTCTTCCATATACCAGGTTGCCTCAGCTTCAGCCTTCCATTCCAGTTAAAGATATATCTCGTGGCCGTTACGTAAATGGGTTGCTCCAGTAAGTCATCCGCCTTCAGCACCTCCATAAGCTTTCGATGATGTTTTTGAAATCGTTCAAATAAATAATACAAAAATTCTCAAGTATGGTAGGTATGTACATCTTATTTTTTTCATCGTTTCAATAAAATTCAAAAAAATCCTTTTGTATTGTAGTAGACGTGGCGTGAAATTTCGAAGCGGAACAGACAAAATGCGAAGATAAGAAATACACTTCGACATATTTTACAAGGATTATTTTATGATACTTAAGGAGCAATTTTCTCCCTTTCGAAATTTAACTTTTCCTATCAACTGTTGCAAGTTATCCAATTTTGAATATTGGTATACTTCTATTTCGATATTGATATACAATATCAAGTTGATGTTATCTTTTAAAAGGGTGAGGGAGCTGCTCGGAAAATAATACATCCTTTGGGGAAAACAGAGTCATCTTCAGTCAGGAATCCGTTTTTAGATGAGGATATATTTTTTAATAACTAGTAGCTAACTTAGCCAATAACCAAGGGTGTTGTAATTGATTAAGAAGAATGAGTTTATTAAAGTATAGGTATGCAGTGAGGGAAAATCAAATTGAATCAAAATTCTTTCTAGGTTAATTTGTTTTGAGAGAAAAACAATGACAAATGACAGGTAACATTCAACTTAATGTAATTAGTATCAAAAGAAGGAGTTATTTTTTTTGTTTTCATTATGACTGTTAGAAATTAAAATAAAACACTGTCTATACAGACCGAAACAATATACTACTGAGGCCCCTTCATTCTACTCAATTTCCGAATTGGTTAACATTATAAAGGAACACAATATGTTTTTTGCAGGATCTTTTTTTCATACCAACATTGTTACCATTTTTTTTTAGTTTTTTTTCGGGCCGAAATGGAAAACTCATGTTCGACTGGGTCCTTAACCAGTACCAGACAGTATTGGACTCATCCCTACGGAGATGCCTACCAACCAAACCCACCTCAAACTCGCTGTTACTCCCGCCTTGGAACCACTACCCTACCATACTTCAGGACGGGCGGCGGTCCCTCACACACTCTCCTTCATATTCTTCGTTCTATCACTCCTACCTCTTTCATGCCATAGCTAGTCCTTCTCTTTCCCTAATCATGCTCTCTACTCCGCCACTTATCTCCATCCATTCCTCCTCGCCCCTCAACATAATCTCCACAATATTTTCCCAATACACCGCCTCTCCCAGTTTATTCTCTAACTTCTTCAAAACTTCCTCATTCTTCCAGCATCTTAACACATGTCCCACATCATCCTCCACTTCACATCTCTCGCACACTCCAGTTTCTCTTTTCCCAATCTTGTGAAGGTAACCCACTCTCGACCCATGCCCTGTGAGCACCTGCGTCAAGAAGTAGTTCATCTCTCCAAATTTCCGGTCCAACCAACTCCTCCTGCTCCCAATCGCTCCTTTTAGCGCGCCCTCATACTCATCCCACCTTTTCTCCATTTCCTCATCCATCCATTCCTGTACTTCCTCTCTTCTCGCACCCCTCCAGCGTTTCTGTCTGGCTCTAGCCATCAAGTCCAATGGAGTGGCCTAACCCTCCCATTCACCCCTGCTTTCTCACCCCACACTTCCGCGCCATACAACATACTCTGCTCTACTGTCCTACCAATTATCCTCCTCTTCCATTCTTCCGGTCCTTTCACATTACTCATCAATCCTCCCAGCCACGCTGCCCTTGCTTTTGCCTTCTGTGCAGGCTCTTACTTTTGCCTTCTGTGCAGCCTCCAACATATGGGTTTTGAAGGATAATTGGCTATCCAACCACACCCCCAGATATTTCACCGCTTCCTCCATCCAAATTTTCTTTCCCTTAACCATCACCCTCACCTCCCTTGCCTTGCTCCGCCCCTTCACCAGTAGCCCCACCGTCTTATCCTCAGCCACTTCCAGTCCACACCGCTCTATCTTCTCCACAATCTTCCTACACATCCTCTCCGCCTTTCTTTCTATCTCCACCTCTCCCTTTGCCGTACATACCAGACATCGTCCGCATACACCGTAATCTCACATCCCTCTCCACATGCTATCCCACAAACTTCATCAAACACACACTTCCAAAGCGTCGGTCCCAGAACCGAGCCCTGGGGCACTCCAATCTCCGTCCCATACCTTCTCCTCCCAGTGTCCACTATCGCACGCCCCGTCGGGTAATCCTGTACTAGATTAACTAGCCCCTCCCCTACTCCAAGGTCAACGCGCTCAACACCGCTCAACATTGTTGTTGTAAATGCGACTCTAGGGCTGTAAGTAGCTTACTCGGGCCTTTTATAAGTAAAAATTCGGGATTTTTGCAAAAACATTATTCAAAATTGAAAAATAACGTGAAACCATATACTGCAAGCGCCAAACGTTATGGCGAGTCCGCCCTCATGCGCACAAACTCATTTTAAATGTTACCTCCCACTACAGCTCCTGCAAGACATATAAATGCTCTGTACAGAGGCGTATCATTAGTTGTCCTTCAATTCTGTTGGGGTTTGGCATTGTCTGCCAGTAATTTCGGTGGGAGAGTCTATACCTCGCCATCACGTTTGCCGCCTTGTAAAGAATTAAATATGGATTAAATGGAAAAACTAATTGATGAGAAGCCGCTTACAGTAGCAAAATATCAAACTACATTATAAATCAATTTAACTTCAAATTAATTACTATTAAAATTAATAGAACAGTTTGAAGCATGATAATTAAAAATAAAAAGCATACTTTGTTGGTGATGTAATTTTTGAATTCAGTTATTGGAATTCAACGGAGCTTCACTTGGTATATGGAACTACTTGCAGCGAAAGTAGCAGCTGACGTTGGAGTTGGAATTTCTTCGATATTCGATTAAGAAATTGCACTTTATTTCGTATCTACAACCTACTTCTATGATAACAAAGGTAGTAAATTTAAAAATTTAACGATTGTGCAAAAAATAGCGTAAGATGTTCCTTTGCAGCTTTCGGGCTTGGTAACCGTTATACCCTCAAGCTGGTAAGCTGCACTTCCCTTCCTTATATCTTAATATATTATAAAATAATGGATGATCTCTTGAAGTTATTATAAAATTAATATTTCGCAACTATTTCATTAATAATCTCGGTAACATACCAGTTACATTCCAACTTCAACCATATTCCTGAAAACCATACAAAAGCATGCACGAGTATCTCGCCTTCCAATTAATTTATCTTCATTTCATTTCGGCGCCTAACATTTTAAAATACATTTTCCCATCCCGAATGATATGCACATCATGTGGATGTGGCGAATTTCGTTAGCTTTGAGAATGCTGAGTGCAATGACGAGCAACACTCCTACAAATGTAGTGCAAAGTTGCATCGCAAACATTCAGTAAATATACAGATTGAGATTTCATACATAGCTCAGAAGCCGGAGACCTAACATACTCTCGGAATATTTGTACAATGAATGGTAGATATTTGGAAGGTTATATAATATACAGAGTGTCCCGAAAAGATTGGTTATAAATCATTTATTTGAAAAATTTAAATTCATTATTTTCCCCGTGCTCTAACACGTACGTTAGTTTTTGGAAATTTATTTGCGATACTACAGTCACGGCAAAAGAACTTGGCCACCTAAAAGTTCGCTGAAGTTCGTTGCCTAAGAACTTTCGTAATTTTCCATTGATATTAATTGTTTTTACATCAAATTGTAGATGTATACTTTGGTATTGAAGCAAACTCCAGAAAAGTTTTCCAAAAATGTTGATAGCCTATTTATACATGGTGGAAAAAAAAACCATGTATTTGCAGTCCGATTTCTTGAGGGGAATCTATCAGCATCGATTTGACAAAATATCGAAGTATTTTTGGCAAAGAATTTTGAGGGAATGGATGTATTGAAAATTAAGAAAAAAATATATCATGTAGATTAATGTTGAGCTTAGAGTTCTCATCGAATCAAAACTTTGAAATGTTAACCAAATTTTGTTGAAAAAAATACGAATCATGAAATAATTACACATATTAAGCAAAGTTTGAGCCCTTGTAAAGAATTAAATATGGATTAAATGGAAAAACTAATTGATAAGAAGTCTAATTTGAAGCTTTATGAATACTATATAAAAATCTCAGAATCCTCAAATTACTTATGACCGTACAATTCCTTATTGAAATTCGGTTGCTACCATCTCTCGCTTTTCTATCCTTCTATGACTCACATTGTCTCTCTGCTTCGGTAGTCGCGTGCCGTTCCATTGTTGATACAACGCTCGCTGGTCTCGGCGGTCTCCCAGTTCAGTACTGACGAAGCTTACAGAGTAGTACGTGAACCAAAATCCGCTTGGACCGCTTGGCTACCTACATGTTGCGAAGCTTTCATATTTCTAATAAAATTTTCGTTATGTGAACTTAAACGTGAGGACGTAGGGAAACAAAAAAATATACAAAGCATAATAATTGTGCAAGGTCGAATTTGGTAGATGCCCCTTAACATCCCGTGGAACAGTTCGTGAAATTTGTAGAGCTCACGCTCAGTTTATTACAAAGACTATCATTTTCGCCATCTTTCACTTTTCATTTCACCATGATATCTTGATTGCTTTTAAAGATACACGTATTCAAATAAAAGCCTGGAATCAATAGCAGCACTTACCGAATTAATATTTATTTGAAAACGGAGCTTTAAATGCTCAACGTTGCAAACAAGACGTTCTTCAGGAAGCTGTAGTTCCCTAAGACCGCTTATAGTGAATATTGTTAACCAACCCGAAACACTTGAGCTGCGTTTTACGTTGCAAGCTGAATATGACGCAATTCCTCAAGATCGCATTATTCGTCTTATCAATTTGATGTTTCGGCGATTGCGTGCAGTTAATTTCCCTAGAGGTGAGTATACGAAATATTGGAAAATGCCGATTATCTGTCTTTGTTCCAAATTACTGTTGAAAGTTAAAACATTATAAATTAAATTTTTTCCCTAAGACAATTCCAGACTTTTTTTTCAATACGTGTATCATCAAAAGAAATAAAGATGACGCTAAACTGTGTGTACATTCTACAAATATGCAGAACTGTTCCACATTAGAGTGTTAAGAAATTCTACTCCGAATCTATGGTTTTTTTCCACCCCGTATAAATTAGCTATCAACATTTTCGGAAAACTTATTGGGCTTTTGTTTGAACAAAAGAGAATTTATCTACAATTTGGCATAAAAACAATTGAAATCGGTGAAAAGTTAGGAATGTTCTTGGACAACGAACTTTAGCAAAATTTTAGGTGGCCGAGTTTTTTTGCCGGTGAGTGTAGTATACTATATAGTACATTTAAAACAACGGTAAAAGGTTGAATAGATGAGGCTTTTACTTGATGTAGATCCATTTAGTAAATAATGAACAAACACACAAACACAAACAAACGAATTCGTTTTAAAAAGCTACTGTGTTAGCGAAACGCGTCACAACTTTGAGGTTAAATATAATGTAGATTTAACAAAATAAAATTGTTTGATTTCATAACGGTAAAAGGGGTCGGATCTCCGAACTCGATGAGACCACTTGTCCCCTACGTATTTTGGGCCGCTGATCACGAAAATGAGGGTTAAAACTTCCGCCAGTGTTTGGAACACCCTTAAAAATGCAAAGAACACCCCTACATAGGGATGTTTTTCGGATATTTTCGTTATTTTGCAAATTTAGTTGTCCTATAAGTTTTTGGGGGCGCTGAATACGACAATGAGGGTTAAAACTTGCATTACAGGGTGGAACCACCCCTAAAATTGGGGAAAAACACACCGAAATGGGGGTGTTTTTCGACTAAAAGTGTAAAACATATAATATGTCTTTATTTGCAAAAAACACTCAGTCGAAAAACACCCCTATTTCGGGTTGAAAATTCAAAATTAGGTAACGCTTAACATGAAAAAAAAACTTTACGATGCTAGGCACGCAATTTTCAGGAAAATTGTTGGGTAAATTTTTTTGGTTTGTTTTTTCACTCCTATTGTTTAAATAATGAAAATACAGAAAAAATGTTTGAATTAAAAATTGTAGTTGATATATTCATCGACAAATTTAACCTGAAAAGTTTTTTTGTAAATTGGAAAGTTTACGAGATAAAATGTGAAGAAAAATCTCAGCTTTTAGATAGAAATACTTTCAAGTTTGAAAAAGTAGATTTTCTAACTGTAAAAACAGTTTATTTATAAAAAACTAGAGCTAAAAAGTCAAAAACAATAATTATACTTCCTAGTTAATCAATACTTATCCCAGCGATAATTCCTTCTAGATTTGGCATTGCAAATGAGCATTAAACATTATTATCATGAAAGCAAAGCCATCAATATTTCGCGTTTTATACAAATGTTTCTTAAAAATATGTTTTTTTGCATGCTTAATTTTACTTGTTTTTTTAGGCTTCATTCGATTATATCTTTTTTCGAAATTTATATAATTCAATGAAACTATACAGTTTTTCTATAAATATCAAATTTTTTAAATAATAGACAACTATTCACAATTCAGCAAACCTTCTATAACTTTTTATAGTGTTTATGACTAGGTTTTTGATAGCATCTAAAAATTTGTGAACTTTATAATGAACCTATTTAGAATTGATCGCGATACAAAAGACCAAACCTATGGCTCAGGTAAGAAAGAGAAGGGAGCAAAAATGAAGGTGAAAAAGCAGGTGAGAGAACGGTTTATACGTGCTGCCGCGTGATAACTACAACAACAATAATAATAAAATATTAACAACGAAAATCTCAACAAATTACATTAAATATAGTGTCTGTTATTAAACCAATAATTAAAATGAAGTGGGGTCAAAAAAATAAAAGTTTACGTAGAAAATCGTGTGTATAAGGTATCTTTGTGAAAAAAAAAATTTTAAATAAAATTTGAAGATTAAATCATAATCTTTGAAGTACGCCATGTTATATAATCAAATTTCGTAAGTTATTATTGTTAATTAGAGGAATTTGGTGAAAAAACGACTTTTTAGTTGAGGTTTACCTGGAAAATCGATGATAATACGTTGAAAAAAAATGTTTTCAATTTATTTGTAGATACCGCATTTCAGAACACATTTCATATGGAAACTTTTTCCTAAATGTCATTGTTTATTTACTATCGTAAAATTAAAAACATGAAAATTGATGTTCAAAAATACTACTAGAGAATTTCGTATATTTTGAAAAATAATGCAGATACAAAAAAAATGTTCAGACAAATTTTGTAGATAAATGTATTAGCTACAATTTTTGATTGGAACATTTTCCTGTAATTTCATTATTCAAACAATTATAGTGAAAAACAAAAATTTACTTAACGATTTTCCGGGAAATTGCATGCATCGCATCGTAAGTTTTCCTCATGATAATCACAACCCTTTTAAATACTCAATTTGGAATTTTCTAGTTTTTTGTATTTTTTGCGGCATTTCACGGATATCTTGTGTTCTTTGACTAGGCTACAAAGGTAATTAAGCATTCAACACAGAAACTGAATTCAAGTAAAACGTGCTAATAATTCAACAGAAACGTTACCTCAATTACTCCAAACTTCTTGACCTAAATACTTATCTCTGGAACAACAAAGGTATATTCTAAACAAAGCAACAACAAACGTCCTGAACGATTTATTTTGAAGATTATATTTATTGTTAGATATAATCTTATAATTAAGTTGTACCTGCATAACTGCATCCGATTAAATTGTCGAATTACGTCTACCAACCAATTTGAATGTCAGTTAATGTAGAAGCTCTGACTAATTCTAATTATTATAGAATATCGGTGTATTCGGCTGAATAATATATGAGAATTATTTATAGAATGTTAATCGTAAAGTATTCAAGTATTCCTTAATAGCTAAAATTTTAATAAGTAATGGGGCATTGTTTACTTAACAAAATAACATAAATAATGTTGACAACTTCTAAATACAGTTTTATAAATAGTGGTTTGTTAGATCTGTTAAGGTTATCGTCCACTAAGCGGATTGAATCGTGTCTAAATTGAGCAATTTCGTTCAATAGCGACGAATTCAGACTGGCGGATTTGTCATCCATTGCAGTATTCGAAGTGTCTTCTTATTTGTGAAAGTAGTGTTGTTGATTGTCTCAGTTCTACTAGAACTTTCCAATAGTCCAATCTTCTGGTGCTGCAACTGGATCAAAGATAGAAAAATTCCATCTGCCTCTCTAATTACGAGTCATCATAAATTATTTTAGAAAAGATCTACTCCCGTATATGGGCTGCTACTGGGAAAATAAGTATCTAGCAAGAGCTGCGCTATTTCCATCTGATTTTCGGTAAATTTTCCATTTTCAAGGTCTTTTCTGTGCTTAGTCTACTTTTCGCCGCGACTCTATATAATCTTGTAGCAGCAGATTTTCCTGAAGCTAATTATTTCAGCTTCTCTAATTTCCTTATAGTAGGTTGAATATGGGTTGAATACTCAACTCATTTTTTTCCTATAAAGCAATTGGGATAATTTATTTATGTATAATCCCGTAGAAACAGTGAACAAAAATATTTAATTGACCAT
>CAJUYI010001940.1:47086-87270 GCA_910591695.1 Galerucella pusilla
ATGTATAATCCCGTAGAAACAGTGAACAAAAATATTTAATTGACCATAGCGGTAAGTCTGTCAGAAGGAATTATCTCTTGGGTTATTGTATAACTTTATGATCCTTAAACACAACACAGTTTAGATGCCATAAAATTTAACTACTGCAAGTGATAAATCAATTTTACTGACAGGATAAACTAATCTCTCTAGTTGACGTAGTACATGTTGCTCATCGTTTGTGTATTCAACATTTGTTTATACTGGATATTCCGTGTTTCTACATAATTGCATCTAATTGCAGATTTTCCGGTCGAGTTGATTTTCAAATCTGGTACTAGAACAGCTCTTCATCCAATAAATTGATAAAAGTCATGCTCAAATGAAAAAATGATTGAAATAGCATGCGTAACATCAAAAAATGATATGGTATATTTTATGTGACAATATTTGTGTCACTTTCTTTCAATCACGTGGATGTTTTTCAATGAGAACGAATATTTCATGGGATGTATTAGCCAATACCACTTTGCCTCAATAATGTTATAATGTGCAGTTTTGTTATGGTAGATGGCATACGATCATGGCTATTCTCTGAACATCTGTACATTCAAATACGTTTCTCGTAAGATGTTTGTTCAATAAGAGATAAACATTGCGTTACAATCAGCGGACGATTAATAATCCGGGAAAGTTAGGCCGAAAGTTGCCGTGAAATGGAAAACGTTGGTGTTTTCAGATTGTATATCTTCACTTTTCCGGACTATAAGACATTTCTAACGATGCTTCATTTGTCAAAGTGTGATGAGTAGTTTAGCGAATATAAGGTTGCAGAAAAACATATATACAGAAGCACTCAAAATCATGACCATCTTCTGTTGCTTCTATGTTTGTTTGGAACTGGAGTTAATTATTCTCCGTCACTGAAACATACAATTCACGATCCTCATTTGCATTCCATGATGCTGCGCTACTGTATTCGAGACTCCTTATTGTGGTCATATTCGACTCGTGTACTAATTCTGGAAATCAAATTTTGATCTCATTTTATCCAGGAGAGGGGGACTGAAATACCTTCCTGGGGGCCCGAACCCTTTTGCGGAATCAGCCCCAATGTAATATTGGAAGAAATAAGTAAAGCCGAGAAAAAGAAAAGATCTGACCATTGGAAAGATCTAGTAGGGCTTATACAATCAAAGACTCTTCTGGGTGACTTCAACCTGTTGAGATCAAGAGAATACATAAGTCAAAGTAAAACTGCGCTAAGAGTTTTAACAGGGATCCTCACGGGATATTGTCGCCTGAATCGGCTCAAAATAGTGGAGGAAGAAGAATGCAGATTTTGTGGAATGGGAGAAGAAACCTCCACCTCCATCCACATACTTTCCAACTGCACAGCACTTCAGAATCCTAGAGCACAGCACCTGGGAGATTACTGGATAGAATAGGAACATTTGCCTAAATTAAAGCCTGCAGACATCCTAAAATTCCTCCGGGAAATAGGACTAAAGGAACTACTAGTTTCTGAGACTCTCCTGAGAAACTGAGTAGAAGTAAGGGGGCACAATAGATCTTTTAGGTCTCAGTGAATGTCACCCCAAAAATCACACATACATACATACATACATCCAGGAGCGCTCAGATTATTGAACAGTATTTTTGGATTGACTATGTTAATGTTTGTTAGTGTAGATTCTCTGTAGAGAGTAACTACTACAACCCGGATAATTAAATTTAAACATTGATGTACCGCCACTGCATTAAACTTCCTCTTGTGATAGAGCCAACAGATATGGAGGGCGATAAGCCAACGGAGATGATCCCTATGCCCCCCTGGGGAGCAGTTATGCAAAAGTCGGAAACCAAGCTCGAGACTGCAGTTACAATGTTATGATGAGATTCCCGTAAAGAGCAACTGAGACTTGGTGCTCGAGCCGTAGGTATATAATAGAGAACTAGGAATTGATATGTATACGTGCCCGAAGTAGTGTTTGAATTCTGGTTTTAGTTGTATGTAATGCTGGAAGTAGTTTGAAAAATTGTTTGGATTTTTTGTATGTCGTCATACGTAAAGTGGATGCCTCACATTACGTCAACATACTTATTTTTATTGTTTCAAACTCTCAATAGCCTTATAAACTAATAATCTACTTTGCTCGAATGATAATTTTTCTTTCGTCAAAAATGTTGATACGAGTATATTAAATTTAATACTGGTTGTTGATTGGTTGGAACAAAAATCGGAAAGCTGCTAACTTTCAGGAAGTACTGTCGGATTGGTAACCAGAAGCTGGCTGAGCATTTTTAAAACTTATTGCTGTCAACCCGAGACTAGCCAACGGGCAGTTGACTACTTTCCCTATAAAACCGTGCCTTATGATAATGAATATTAACAAATCATACTTCAACAGATACTTTTTTGTTTCAGGTAAGGATCTGCAATTAATAGAACTCCCATAGTAAGTACTTCAACCGTTAAACCAAATTTCATTCTTATTTGTTACGTTGTAGACTTTTTCAATATGAATTTATAGATTTACTAGCTGACTCGGCCACGCGTTGCTGAGGCTAACGTTTTTGTCATATTACATTGTTGTAAACTATTTAAGGGGAACGGTAGGAGAACATCAGACATGGGCACCACCATGCTTTTGCTAGAAGAGAATTGAATTTGAAATGTATTATTATTTTTACTCAAGTTTGTAACAAATGAGTATATTACAAAGTTTTTGGCAAATAACATGTGACAGTTAAACTTATAAATAAATGAGGTAGGTGGGGCGGATAGTTTAAAATCTTCTAACAATAATATTTATTACTTTGAATTATAAATACTTTTAATTTCAATTCAATTTACCACTAATTGGTGCACAATATTTTTGTTCCATCTGTCTTTCGCTAACACAAATGTTCTCCCACACGTGAACATACAACATACAGCTGCTCATGAGAAAAACATGGACTTATTCATAGACATGGCAAAAGCTGAACGAATCGGAAACTGTAACCTTCTGAAGGGTATGGTAGAATCTGACGGTATCATTGGAAAACGTGGCAACAGTACCACTTTTTCTTCAAACTTTCCAGTTAAAATGGTTGCTTCAAGAATATTTTCGGTGATCTTTTTGATGACCAAACGTGTACCGTTGCATAATTGAGGTGGATTCAAATTTCGTAGGAGAATAATAGGTGAAACAATCATAGCTCAAACATAGCGCCATTTATTGAATACTTGCTCAATCCAGTGAACAGATGTCGCCATCTGTTAGAATCGTTTGGAGCTAACAGATAATTGTGACTGTCAAGTAATAGACAAATAATTTGCAATAAAGTAATATTGCGATTATAAATTGAGATGTAAGCCATCCTATATTTCAAGTTGGATCAAACTGCACACGGTGTACAAATTTGAATAAAATCGGTGAAGTAGTTTAGGAGTCCATCGCGGACAAACACGTGACTCGTAATTTTCATATACATATATTAAGATTAGATGACCCAGCAAACGTTGTTTTGCTATATAACTTATATTCAGTGAATTTTTTGGTTGTTAAAAGAGTAACGAAGGTTTTCTAAATGTGTGAGGATGGGATCCACTTCAGAAACAGAAATGGAGTGCTGTGAACCGTGATCGCCGAAAAAAAACAGCCATTCATTTTCTCAGTGCGATTGAATTTCTGTAACATATTAATTGTTTGATCTTTCAAAAGTTGAGCATAAAGTGAAAAAAGTGATATATTGATATGGTTTTATTTGTATTATATTAATATGTTTTGCCTGGTATATTTCTAAATATTTATTGTAATTCAAATAATTTTAAACAATGCATTTATCTCTGCAGTGATAATCATAAAATTTCCATGAAAAATTTCAATAAGCGCCAGTTGAATAAATTTTGGATAAAAATGTTTTCTATGAATATAACACAAATTTTCTCCAAATTTTTTCAAAAAAATCATCAATTTCAATAAAATTCTGAATTTCAAAAAGATTAAATACGGCCCTGTCTGCATGTACCTCCGAGGACATCCAGTGTAGGAATGCCAGTATAAATTTTATGGATAAGATCTTTCATCTATCCTCAAATGGAACTATTGCTATAACAAACTCAGGCAAGTCTCTTTTCATTTAAAATGAAACTAGCGTCCATGGTGGCGAAAATTAGCATCTATTGCGTGAGATAAATTAAATATTCAACTACTCCGGTATCGATAATTTTGGAAAAAAAGATCAAACGCTTCCCGCCGGAATATGATAGTATTAACACATTTACAATTAAAAATAAATATCTTCCAAAAAATTCCGACATCAGTTAAGCCCTTCAAATTGTTTATAAAGAAAGTAATGGAATAATAAAAAAAATACCTTTTAGAGCATAATTTCAGTGAATTTTATGTTTTTATTTTCTCCAGTTAATCAACAGACTAAATTTGAAATAATTTTATATTTAAATACCCCCTTTGCTACTTATTAATAACACCTAATTTAAGAATAAACTTTTTAGATTTCAAAAAAAAATGGCTCCACGATCGATCGTTTCGCACTGGAATTGTTTCTTGCCCTTGTGACACTATTAAAGTTTATATATTATATTTATGTTTGCGAATACACACGCGGTTTAACAAATTTATATTAGCGGTTTATCAAAATGAAGTTTACGAAATTGTGAATAGGAACAAGATGTTTCCTTCAGTACAGCGGGTTTAACAATAATAAAACCAGTCTCTTATCAAAAGAAAGGTACTTAATGTTTTAGAAACTGGTATAGAATTTTATACAAATTTAAGCCATGAGCGGCGCGCCGAATTTTATATAAAATAAGAGGGCGGCGCGCCGAATTTTATATAAAATAAGAGGACGGCCCGCATTCAGCACTATTTAAAAGTTTTAGAGAAAATTGTTATTGAAACTTATATAGTTATCCAACAGCAGCTTCATTCATTCATTCATTCATACGCTTGGGCTGGGCTCAACAGCCCAGGAACTTGAACTGAATCTTTGTATCTTTGTGGCTTTGTATATAGGCCACCAGTTTATCTGGAGGGATCTTCAGTAGTTGTGACAGTTGTGTTATTTCCAATCCAAAGTGCTTGCATCTGAGTCCTTGTTCTTACAGAAACAGAGTTTGTGAGTAGGTGTTTCATCGTGGAGTTCACATTTTCTGCACATAGGCTCACTAACTTTGCCAATCCTGTGTAGATGCTTCCTCAGAGTACAGTGTCCAGTCACCAGGTTGGTTACTGTCTTCAAATTTCTCTTACCCAGTTTCAACAGCATGGACTAGAGTCCATGTCCAACTTATTCAGTAACCTAACCTAACAGCATCTTATATTTAAGTACTGGCGATATCACCCTATGTTTTCAGAAAACTGTATAAAAATATTATGCTTTAGTCAACCATTTTTTTTTCTAATAGTAAGCAAAAACAATTATTTATGCGCTGCGCTCTCACCATATCTATTCTTTGTATGTCATATATCATATGCAACAGTAAATTCTGTTGGAATATATTAGCGGCGAACATATCAACTTCATTTCATATTCATGTATTCCTATACTAGTATAACTGAGTACCAATCATCGTTAAGATAGATTGTGGTGTTTGTATAAAAGGGAATTTTAATTAATTTTAAAATAAATATCAAAGAAACTCATTTTTTTCTACATTAGCGACTGGTGTGTTTAGGAAGTTTGTTACGGGTTTAATTCATAGCAAACGTCAACAAATAGGATCTCTCTTCAGATTTTCTGAGAATGCCAAAGCAGCAAAAAAAACAAATTTCTCATTCATTTTTGTTTCGAATTTTTTCTACAGGTTATGCTTCACCTAAACTCCACCACCTGATAATTGAAATAGAACTCTTGATTAAACAATGATTAAAATTTCAATATAAACCACCTTATTTAAATTTTTTTATACAGAGCTTCAGTACAAAATGTGCCAGGAATACACTTGCTGTAGATTTTTCCATGTGTCGTTAATCTACGTCACAAAACCATCACAGTGCCGTTTGTCCCACTCCCATTTGTGTCTTAGTGTCTTTTTTACATCGAACATATTCACTTATTTTTTTTTTTTTTTTTTCTCTAAGTTTTTGGCACTGGCAGAGCCAACAGGCCAGTTATATTTTAGGTTGTTTTATCAATTTTACATATAAAATTTTTTGTTAGATAGATATCGTTAGTATTTGCCTGATATATTTTTTGTTTTTTCTTTTTATTTTTAAATGGTCTTATTTTTATTTTTATTTATTTTTTTTCCCTTTTTTTTTTCTCTCATTTATATATATATTTTAATTATTTTTTTTTTTTTTTTTTTTTTTTTTTTTTTTTTTTTTTTTTTTTTTTAAATTATTCATTTTCATTTTTTTTTGAACTAATGTATAATTTTTTCATTCCAGGCTTACAATAGTCTGTTTTGGGGTAGCACTGCTACTTACATATTTATTTTGTTAGTTTTGATATAATGATATAATATATTATAGATACTATTGTCCTCCAATGTCAGTAGATTTTGTAAATTTATGGGCAACTTAATATTATGACATAATAAAGTTTGGTATAATTTGTCTATTTCTAGCTTTTTCAGAATACACCCTAGTAAAGTGTGTTGTAAATCGGCAATTTCATCACAAATACATTTATTATTATTTATTAGACCAATTTTGTTCTTATATTCAGGATACATTGCATGATTGCTCCGCATTCGACAAATCGACCTTATGAAGGATCTGTTATGTTCTTGATGGAATATTCACTTATATACCCCGTATATTCAATATAGCACACACATCACATCATCATTTCTCAGCTGATTTTTATAGCCCCCTTTTAACGAACGTCACTTGTATCCCAGAACCCTCTTTTCTCATCTACTCTAACGTTTCTTCGATAATATTTACATTCGCAGTTTTCCTGAACCTTTTTTAATTTAAAAGGCAATGGATCTTTAAATTAACAGATTCTATAAAAAAATTCCCCCGCAATTGAATAATCTACTTACAGACACATCTTGTTTTTATAAAAATGTTTTTCCAATTCGATACTGACTTTATTTCCAATCAAGCTAATAAAAGGCTTTGTTATTTTTAATTAATATACTTTCGATACCAGTTACAACTAACCAATTCCCCACTCCTACCGAAAGAAACCTCATTCACCTTCCGAATTCGAAATCCTCACCATCCAAAAGTCCCAATGGAAAAGTGTATAAAAGTTAGTATGGGATCAATACGTTTTTGTACTGGTTTGGATTTTTCTTGTTGATCTTATAAACCTGGAAAGTTCGTTATATATTTACGCCTCTGCTCAAATTGGAGAGTATATTATTATCATTGCAACACGATAGTGAGTCAATATATTTCGACGTTCATGATGAAATTTTTAAGAAATCTCTAGATGGGATGTACATTTTTCAATAAATATTATAAATAGATCTGAGGGCTTTGCTGTAAGTGTCTTAAATATTCTTTTATTATTCAGGATTTGTTAATAGAATACTCATATTTACAAACATCTAAAACGAAATACGGCTTAGGATTTTTACAGAGATGTTGAATTTATTCTATATTTACATACATTAGAATATTTTAAATAGTGGTCAAATATAGTTTTCCTCTATGAACAGAAGCTTGCGGTGACTATACAATTTTTCTTTTCCAACTGCACGTATCTGGCAAAAGTCTATATTTCATCACTATCCCAATATACGTTAACTGTTTACCGTATGAACAAAAATTATTGAAAGGTGTCAAAACAACGGACTGAAATAATTTCTTAGTATTTCTAACACACTGGGTCTCGGCAAGGGGGAAATATTTTATTTAATTGTTTTGTACGTATGTACGTATTTTGGGGTGACATTCACTGAGACCTAAAATATATATTGTGCCCCCTCACTCCTACTCAGTTTCTGAGGAGTCTCAAAAACTAGTAGCTCCTTTAATCATATTTCCCGAAGGAATTTCAGGATATCTGCAGGTGAATGTTCCTCTCCTATCCAGTAATTTCCCAGTTGCTGTGCACTAGAATTCTAAAGTGCTGTGCACTTATAAAGTATGTGGATGGAGGTTTCTTCTTACATGCCACAAAATCTACACTCTTCTTCCCCCACTATTTTGAGCTTTTTCAGGTGCCGTTAGGATTCCTGTTAATACTCGCAATTCCACTTTGACTGATGCATTCATTTGATCTCAACAGTTTGTAGTCACTCAAAAGAATCTTTGATTGTCTAAGCCATACTAAATCTCTCCAATGGCCAGAACTTCACTTTTTCTTCGCTTCACCCAGTTTTTCCAATATTACATTGGTTCCGCAAAACGTTTCAGGTCCCCATAAGTGTACTCCATTCCCCCTTTTTGCTAGTTTATCTGCTATTTCATTTCCTTATATTCCAGTTTGTAATGGAATCCACAGTAAGGTGACTATATTGTTCTCGCCTAGTTCATTGAGTTTGCCTTGGCCTTCTCACACCATTTTAGAACTGATTACACAAGAGCTCAGTGCTTTAATGGCTGCTTGACTATCCGACATTATAATTATCGTTTATCTTCTGTATCTTTTGACAATATTGAACTGGGCGCACTTTTTTCCCAAACTTTCAGAGTATTTGGTTCCTGGCCCGAACACTCCTATCCCAGCTCCCTTTATTGCTTTTGAGCCGTCTGTGTACCATTGAATGGCATTCTTTCCAAGTCTGGCAATGGTATTTGGATCCCATTCCTTCTTGTTTCTTAACTCCTTAAAAAGTTGTCATCATACCGTCTTGTGGCATGTCCCAGGTTGTCTGATTTCTAGAAAGTGAAGAGGTGGTTCCCTTTCTACTTAGACAGTATCTTGTTCTCTCTGCAACACTTCCCACCACCATATGTAGTGTTAATTGTTTTAGATTAAATCTCAATATTATTTGCCAATGTTTTTATAGTTATTATATGGACGAAACCTGTATAAGGAATTTGATTGGATGATGCACTTTAATTGAGCACAGACTGAAGACACAATGGCACAATCTAATTTGGTCGTTCCATTAAATTTTTAAACTACCATGTTACTTTTCAACTAATCAATTGCTCAGTTCTGTATATATTTATAATCATTTGAAACACTGATTTATTGAATTTACGTTTCGTGTTTCTCTTACTTTTTTCGGTTGTCGGTTGGATAGTTATTATCCTCGTAAATTTCGTATCATAAAATAAATCCTTGCAAAAGTTGAACTCTTCCCACACACATAGCATGCAAAACTGTTTCGTTTAACATAAAAACATTCATTTCGCCGTGTATACACCAATCTAGCTTTTGGCCATTATTTCACGAAAGAATACTGGTTACCGCCCCCACCATAAAGCAGTGTAACCACGGTTGGAGAGATATATTTTTATCAAAGGAGATTCAGTAACAATTTTTTTGCCAGGGAAAGATTCACTAACAAAAATGAAACGAATAGACAAGTTGTTATGTTTTTTTGTATAAAATAGACAGTTTCAACAGACGTATTTAAAACAATTTCTTTTTGTTTAATGGCTTCGCTATACTTGACATAATCAAGCTAAAAAATAATCAGTGCTCAACGACTGTTTAAATTGTCATTACTATAAAACTGTTAAAAGGTACTGCTAAGAAAAACTTTATAATATTGTTTAAAATTACTGTTGAAAATAATGATGTATTTAGACATTATTAAGATGATTTTTTCATCATGAGACTTTTATTTTCCATAAAATACTTTCAATCAAATTTAACATTTTATTCAAATATTTTTGAATGTTTTATACGAACGACTCGATTTAATGAATAAAATACAATTATTGAAAAGTAAGACTTATAAGGGTTATTTGATTCTAGTCTATACCAGTCCAGGGCCGGATGCTCCCGTGTTTCATTTTCCGTCCGTCGTGCGCATGACGTCACTCAAGACCTTTTTTGTATTGCTGAGATAGCAGTTTTGTATGTTTTTCTCTATTTACGCGTTTGTTTAAAGTAGTTACAAAAAAAACTGTAGAGACGTAGTATGTTCCAAATGAGCTGTTCTGTCCCCTAAAGACATAAAAGTTTTGAAATTTGTAATACTTATCACTCAAAACTCTTTTTTTTACTGTGAAATCTATCTTCGAAGTATTGAAACGCGATTTTCATGAAAACGGTGCAATATAGAGTAAACTGAGAAAGGAACTAATTTGTAGAGCACAAAATTTACTACAACACTAGTCTGGGAGGGGAATGCGAGATTAAATAAAAACGCGAAAACATTTTATAAAAAGTGGACTTTTATTTATGTTTGTTTATGTTATTTATTTATTTTAAGTTTTTACACAGGCATATTTTTTCATTTAGATAGTTTTGAAATAGTAAATACCGGATTTCAAGATCACATTTCATTTCCTACATATCACGTATTCTACATTTTATTAATATTTAAAAATTAACAACTTACTTATTCTCTTTCTTATTTATCTGGGAATTAAACCACAATATTTGTATTTTTGTATTTTTTATTTCGATGTTTCGGTAGCGTTCCAGCCAGTTCCAGCTACCTTTGTCAAGATTAATTAGATTTTTAAACCATTTTTGGTCCCTATCAGACACAACGAAAACATTTGACAACTAGACTAGATATTTTGAGCATTGTTGTCAAATTTTATTAAGGTTCATTTACAGTGAAAATAAAATATTTTATCGTGTGACATTCTAACAATATGATAGTCTACTAGGAATGGGATCCAGTGAAGTGCACGTTCCAGGAACGGTTTTATTAAGATAACGCTTTTCTGCTTATTTCGCAAATGTTATTAAAAAAGCGCCTTTGTTGTTGTATGTATGTATGTGTGATTTTTGGGGTGACATTCACTGAGACCTAAAAGATCTATTGTGCCCCCTTACTTCTACTCAGTTTCTGAGGAGAGTCTCGGAAACTAGTAGTTCCTTTAGTCCTATTTCCCGGAAGAATTTTAGGATGTCCTTTGTTGTACCTTTTTTGTGTATGATTATTTTTGTTTTCAAAAGCACTTTGTTTGATTTTTCGTCTTTTATTATTGGGCTCTTTCAATATTATTTCCGACGAATCCCATTGAATTATTAAATTTTTTTTCGAATCCTTGTGCGAATTGCACCCAAACACAGAACAACACATTTTTAAAAGTTTTTATCGTCCATAAACGTCCACAAAATACACCAAAAAGTCTTTTAACTGATCAGAGTTCACTAAAAATAATCAAAAACACGAAAACTCTTGGGAAATAACATAGGTAAACAACCAACTTGAGTGACGTAAAGCGTCTTATTAACGACCGCTCACTCATGCACATCTTATCTTCGGTGTGTTTATATCGTGATACCAGTCTTTTGCAATAACGGATACAGAGCCATCTTTATTATCGGAGGAAAGTGATGGAGAAGACACATCTCTTGACTCTTCAGCAGAAAAGCTGAACTTATTCATAATGCTTTCCCAAGCATTTTGTTTCTTTTTTATTGTAGTAGCATTTGAAACCCTGCTTTCCACAATGTCTTTTTCTCTGTTTAGTTGAGGAATTATGTAAAGAAGGATTAGGTTAGTGAAAAAATGGAAATGCCTTAATCAACGTAGGTATATTATCATAGGTTGGTAATATTTACACTTAAAAATAATTATTCAATTTTAAATTTGAATACTTAAAAGTTGAGTAAATTGATTGAAGTTCTCGTATTCTGTAACGCTAATTAGTTATAGGTTATGTGTAGGCAACAGGGACCGTTATCGAAACGATACCTTTTTTGATATCTCTAAATGCAGGTGTGAGCATTATGCTCATTTAACATAACTTACAGACGGCAAAAAACTGAAGAAGGCTTAGGATGTGGAGTTTACTCCAGATCACTAAGCCTGAGGATTAAATGGAGAATGGGAGGAAATAACAGCGTGGTTCAAACAAAATTGGCTGGTATCCAAATTGCGACAAAATAACTAACCAGAAAAGGAATTTCTGGCAAAAACATAACAATCTGTACTTTGACAGAAGACAGACTCTACAGTCAGACAAGATATGGGTCACGGTCTCGATCTCTATGCCACATAGTCTGCAGCTGAGGTCCCCGTTATATAACCCTATTTTATGCAGGTGATCTTTTAACGGGGTATGACCCGTTAGATAACCTGTAATAATTCTTAGCTTATTCCTGCTGATATTCAGTAGTTCTTTGGCCCGTTTTGCACATGTGTCTCCTATGAAGGTTTTGCTGTGTACCTGTTTCGGAGTGTTCCTCCAATGAAGTCTATGTTGGCTTTGTACCCATTTTTGTATTTGCGCTCGGACTACCTTTTTTGTGGTTCTGGTCCAACATGTGCTGTTGCTGAACCTCTTTTTGCGAGTTCATCAGCTTGTTCATTTCCAGAAATACCATTATGTCCCGGCACCCACACCAATCTTACTTTAATGTGGTCTGCTAGTTCATTATACCTATGCTCAATCCCTAAAGAGATGGGATGGAATCAAAGCATGCAGTCTTGCCAACCAATCTGGGCGATCCCGAGAAGCTGGCTCCGGAAAAATATTTGGCGACGACCAGGAAAATCCAAGCTAATTTTTTCTCAAAACTCGCCAGCCAGAGACTATTTCAACAAAACTCTAACATTTCCAGCTTAAAAATCGTGATCGATTTACAGAAGAAGAATACTAGAGTGGGACACATGAATCCAGTAGAAATATGAATGGAGCACGCGTAGCTAGTGGAAAATATTGTGAGAGGTATATTTGGCGACAATCTGAATTCAAACGATAAGGGAATTGACGAACACTTTGAAATGATAACCATCTGGTTTAAATCGGGAAGTGGTTGACTTGATTTAACTATAAGGGGAAATACAGTTGACGGGTATTAAAGTGAAGTGGGCTTTGGATCATTGAAGCGGGCAATATAATCTGTTGATTAATGAAATAAATTGTGTATATTTTTCCAAAAATACCCTATTAAAGTCATGATTATTTGCTTGAACATTTTCAATTGGGAGGTTATGTGAATTTTTATTTTTAATAAATACATAAAACGCATGGCATAAACGGAGTTGCATAAAAGTATACGTTCACTCAGGTATCAAATATTACCAAACTTTGCTCGGAATCGTCTGAAAAAGCAGTCTTTCAATTGAAAATAGGAATGTTCTTCTAATACTTATAAAAAATAATATAATACCATTTGTCAAAAATAAAAACAGCAAATTTAAAAAATCATGAATTAACTTCACGCTAGGTTTTAAATAACGCATGAAAGTTCTTGATAGAAACTTGATTTTTTCGAAAATTCTCCACTTCACTCTTGGATGCTCCTTTATACAAATTATGTGTCTTCAAGATTCCAGCTCAAAATTCCCATTATTTTGGCTTTAACGATTTTTGACTAGATTTCAATAATATGGTACAATAAAAGTTTACGAAATCCTCGTATCAAGCCACTGGCCTATTATAATTTGACATAATTAATACTGTCGATGTGTTTTGAAGACAATAATTTACAAAAAAATTTAAATTTGTACTTCCATCCCCCGAGAAGATATGAAATAAAAGTGTATTTGTAAAATGTGTATTAGAGAAAAGTTGCATTTGGGTATTTCAAATAGTTCTTAACGATCTATAGTCCAGTAAACGAAGGTGTCAACATGGGCAACTGGTGCAGTAAGAGCAATTTTTTTTTAATTTGCAGGTTATGGTAGGCACATTAAATTCCCAAAATGTCAGGTACCTGACCAAGGGTGGGAAAATAGCTCTGAAATTCCAGAAAATCCGTTTTCCCGCGATATCTGCCGAGATTTGACCACTGGAGAATTTTTGTTTAGACGAAAAATAAAGAGCAGTTCT
This sequence comes from Galerucella pusilla, assembly GCA_910591695.1. NCBI lineage: Eukaryota > Metazoa > Arthropoda > Insecta > Coleoptera > Chrysomelidae > Galerucella > Galerucella pusilla. Next base: position 60,895 of record CAJUYI010001940.1, read on the forward strand.
TTACCCACAAAATTGATCCTTAGCATTTTTTCGAAAAATTGGATAGTTTTCGAGATAAATGGCCCGAACGCCGACCCAAAATTGAGCTCCAGGCCGGCTTATAGAGAGCACGCTCTGAGGGCATGATGTCCCCAAGTAAATTACTAATTTTTTAATAACTCGCGTGAAAATCACAATTTTTTAATGAATCAAAGTGCGGGTGAAAGAAGGGATCTGTGGCTACTAAGGCGTGTTTTTATCCACTCAATTAGTGCTCCTGGGTGATTGGAAAACCGGGCCAAAATTCGTCTTTGCTAGATTTGTTAATGCTTCCATGGATTTATTTATATTATTTTTATAAAGAGTTATTTCAGCCAATCCTATTGGATAATGGTTCTTTAGGGGTACTTCATTTATTCCAAAACAATGCTACCAATAATTCGCCCGTATTTTTTTGAATAATGTGTTTTCCAAGAGGCGATTTTTAAGGATTTCTGGAGTTTTCCCTAGCGCTCTGGTTTATAGGGAATTTCTAGATGATTAACTGTCAAACCCGCTTATAATTGATATTGGGAGAAAGGTTAGGGTATCCTCTTGCCGATGGTATAATTGGTATAATTGAGAACCCTGAGAACCCAGACCCCTGGGTTCTCAGGGAAATTGGGGAAATTTCCAGTTTTCTGAGGGAAGAGCATCATACCCGATGAAAGGTCACATTCTGAACTTTCCTTTGATATGTGTATCAAGTATTTCATTTGATGCATTAAAAAGAAATTTGTCTCTAAATTTGTTGTAATGGATGCCTCATTTTATTCTCGCACGCCGCCACACCACCCATCTATAGTGTGGAACTAGGCGCAAATGATATTTCCAGCCTGCGATATATAAACGGAGAAGAAGAAAACACGAGTGGGTGGTGATTAACTGCAAATTTGTAAAAATGTGCAATTTAATATCGAGCATCATTGCGGACGCTTGAATCTCCCAAAAAATTCTGGTTCTCGCCAGGCAAACACGCGGAACTTGGGGTTCCCGCTACATATGGAAAATTATTTTCGCAATTTTAACATCTACTTCCAATCCTTTTCGCACAGAATCATTCCTAGGATTGGTCTGTCCAATAAAAGCAGCCAAGGGCTTCAATTTTAAAAAAAGCGATAACTTTTTTGACCCCGAGAGTGGGTAAGAGATCGATCATTTTCATGTTTCTTTCCATGGCCTTAATTATTTCGCGGTTGCGAAAATTCAAGGTGGCGCCATCTACCATAGATGCCTGGTGGCATAAACATAGAAATTGGTGTATTTTCAGGGTCCCTCATCCCAGATTTTGGGCTAGAAGCGTCAGTTCTTAAGTTTCAGAAAACTGTGAACTTTTCAAACACCATTTTTGCAAAAAACATTGGTGTAACGAAAAAAATTGTGTCGACAACTCTTGTAGGTAATGAACTCTGCTCTTCATTTGTCTAAACAAAAATTCTCTAGGGATCGTAGTTCGAGAGATATCGGCGGAAAACGGATTTTCGGGATCTCTAGAGCCATTTTTCGACCCTCCCACAAATTTCAGGCACCTGACATTTTGGGGGTTCAATGTACCTACTATTACCTGTAAATTGAAAAAAAAAAAATTCTTGCTGGACCAGATGCCCATGTTGACGGTATTTTTCGCCTTCATTTACTGGATTACTATCATGCCTCTGATTTACGGTACTTATTTACGAGACACTCTGTATATAGAATTTTTGAATTATTGAGCCAAACATAACCACATATATGATTTTATTTTCTTCTGTTCAATCTGATTGGAAGGAATGAAGACATTCCATTCCAAAATGCTTATTTGTGTTTTTGTGATTAAGAAAACCTTAGGAGAAGAATTTTTCCGCTTGGCTGTTACTACGTCTATGTGTGTATCCCATTTCATGCATAAATTCGTGATGTTTCACTATCCCTCTCGTCTATCTACCGAAAAATATAAATTCAAACGAGGATATGCCTTTTAAATAACGGAATTTATAGAAAGCGGGCGCATATCTGGAGGTCCTACGGCCCCGTATTATCCTCGACATTAAGTATTATCCTGATTTAGGATCGGTTGCTCTTAGCTAACACAAAGTTTTTGGACAAATTTACAGTCGTGCTTGTGCAAAATGGCTTTTATATACCGAGCGAATCGGTTGGTGTACATTATCGGTTGTCGGATCGTGCCGCTCAACTCTGAATTATTACTTTTATTGAAAATTTATTTGGATTTACGGTTTTAATGTTTACAGAAAGTGATTTAATGGTAAATACTGTTTTAAATTCACTGAAAAATACCCGAATACGATTTGTAAACATGGGATTTTAATCGAGACTGTAATAATGATAAATAATTTACTTTCAAACCCATTGAACTGTTATTTTCAAACAACTCCATACAAACATGATAAATTTTTTTTGCAAATAGTTGATTGTTCCATGATTGTTCTGGTCTGGTGGTCGAGGGTAACCTTGGTCACGGCTAGATCGCAACTGACACGCCTTCAAAGGGTGGTCAGTCTGGAGGCAACTGGCTGCATGAGGACTACACCAACTGCTGTGATGGAAGTAATCCTTGGTCTTCGGCCTCTTCACCATGTGATCTAGGCTGAGGCGTGGAGAGCTTTCCTGCGCTTGAAGCGTCTGGGATACGTGCGAAGAGGGGAAGAGTGCAGACACGTCAAGAAGCTCTGGCTCCTGGAAGATATTCCAGTTCTGGCTCGAGCGGCTGACGAATGCTTGCGCAAGTACTACTTCGCAACCCCATACAGGGCTATGATAAGGAACAGAGAATCCTGGGGAAAAAACGAATACACAGCCTCATAGGACCTTCTGGTTCACAGATGGCTTATGCTCTGGTGACAGAGCAGGGGCTGGAATTTACTCTAGGAACCCAAGGACACAAATCTGTGTACCATTGGGTGATGGTGTATCTGCATATCAGGCCGAGATATACGCTATCATGGAATGTGCGCAGATAAACCTAGACAGAGGATATGTACATCGACGCATAACCATATACACCGACAGTCAGGCAGCAATTCAAGCCCTGAGTTCAACCCAGGACTTGCTGACGAATGCAGTGCGGCTAGAATGGATTCCGGTCCACTCTGGTTTTGAAGGCAACGAAATGGCGGAAGGGGCGGCAGCTCCTTTCGGCGGCCCGGGCCCGACCCTCGGCCTAACAAAATAAACAATTCGCAAGGGGACGAGGAAGTGGCTGAGGAACCAGCACCTCGCTCATTGGAATGCTCTGCAGATAGCAGGACTCCTAACAGGGCACTGCTGTGTGAGGAAGCACCTCTACAACCTAGGAGTAGAGGAAAGTTCCCTATGTAGGGGTTGTGGCATGACTGACGAAACGTCAGTCCATGTTCTCTTAGAGTGTCCACACTGGGCTGTATTATATATATATATATATATGTGTAAAGGTAGTTTTGGGGACGTCAAAATTTCGGATATATTAAAGTATACATCAGTCATATATGTTGTTTTGAATTCATGTATGCAACATTTTTTCAATATTTTGCATTTCAAAATCTTTTTTTGTACAGTGGCACCTTAGAGGACTTTTGATTTAAATATTGGAAATATACATAGAAAACGATGAAATCGGAACATTTTGAACATTTTAATGCATACATCAATTTGATATTTTATTGGGAATTGATGTATGCAATTTTTTTTTCATATGAAGCATTTCCAACAAATTTAGAACTTTTTTTTGTAGGCAGTTACTTTGAGGACGGATTGCTTTGTTTCTATTATGTATTTCAGCCGTAGATTCATCAATAATTTACATTCGTAAAAATATACTTACAGGGAAACAGGCAATGTTACTTTCCCTTTCCTGCAAAACTTCATGCGGAACACAAATTATTTGATATTTTTCAAAAAGGAACAATATTATCACATCTAATGTAAAAATAATGATATTTTTATTCACCTTCTCGAAGTATGTCCAATACTTTCAAGGTTCTTAAAAAAGGAGAAGGAAGGTAGGTACATACTATTACATCAATTCAATAAACGATAGTACTTTCCATTCCTCTTCTCGAAAAATATCCGTTACTTTGTGATTTATATTTAGTTTTTCAAAGATGGGAAATAACAGTATTTTTCCAAGACCTTCCTGAAAAATACCCAATACTTTGTATATCAAGTTTTTCCATTAAAGGAAGTACTATTACATCCGTAAAAATGATAGTATCTTCCATTCCTCTTAACGAAAAATATCCAATATTATGTGTTCTCTATCCACTTTTTAGATAACAGTATTTTTCCTGCCCTTCTTGGAAAATATACAATACTTTGCGTGTTTCAAGGTTTTCAAAAAGGGGAAGAGGAAGTACTATTACATTCGACTTAAAAATAGTATTCCCCTTCCCCCTTCTCGAAAAATACCCAATAATTTGTACTCCACATTGTGTTTTTCAAGAAGAGGAACAGAAAATAATAGTATTCTTCCTTCATTTTAACCTTGAATATTCATTGTTGTTGTCTCTCATAAAATAGTTTTAATACAGGTGGAATCGAACATCGAAAGTTTTATGTACCTATCTATTATAGAAGGGAAGCCTGACAAAAGATAATAGGTATCTATTTTTCCGTCAAAGATAAATTAAAACTCATCATTCCTGTCAAAATTCAACGTGCTTGTTTTGGAATTCGGCAGCAACATAAGTACAAAGATAGTTGGTTTTTATACTAGGCCCTGTATAAAAAAAATGGAAATAATAAGTTAAAGATTAGATGTGTCTTTGAGCACACCATATAACTTCTATAACAACTTTTTTTCGGATAAAATGTAAGTTTTTTTTCATAAAAAATACCCCAACACGGACTTTTTACGAACTTTGACCATCCATATCTCAGAAGCTATACATACAGACTTTGAACTTATTTTCTATATTTTCTTTCACAATGAGTTTTTATAATTTTTATTTTGAGTAAGTACGAGGGCGAGTTCATTAATTGGCGAAATCATACAAAGTCAAATGAATAATTTAAATAAACAAACCTTTTTTCTTACAACTTCCTTGCAACTCTATACCTACATTGGCCCGTTTGTGTTCAAAATCTGGTTATATTTTATTAGTCGTTTTCATGTCCTCTTTGAGTTTACAGAAAATGATTGAGGAGTTTGGGAATAATATTTTAAGGAGGTAAAAAGTAGTCCGTGATATGAACTCGACTTCACAGTGTGTGGTGTTGATTGATAGTGTTACGAACTCACTCATTCAGAAGCCGGTCCTGTCGCAAATTATGAATGCGACCTATCTAGAAAGGTTCTCGAAGCGTACCAAGGCCAATGGTTTAACTCGAATGTTCCCGAATTATGAAGTATACGCAAAGGTGGTATATTCAAGAATTTTCTAGAGAATCGAAGGACTATATTTACGCGGATTTTCGAGTGATTGGAGAGTTGTTCAGTATACAGTGAATCGGTAAACAGTTTCAGTATACAGTGAGTGAACAGAAGTGAATATAAATAGTGTTGAAGATAAATTAGGACAATTATTATACCGAGTGTAAATAAATTGGTAGACATTAAGTAGTGTGTATATAAATTGAGTTTATTATAGTGTGTAAGTGATTCTTTAATAAATCAATAGTAATTAGCCATAGTGAGTGTATAATTTTATCCCACGTTAAAAACAGTTTAAATAAATAAGAAAAACATTACAATAGTGTTTTTAACCAGTCCTGTAGTTACGTATTTATGATGTTTAGAAATAAAAGTAGATTCTTGTTCACTTAAATTAAATACATATTTCATTAATTATGGCTATAACCTAAAGGGCAAAAGTAATTTATTATATATTTTATGAAAAAACTAAAAAACACATAAAAAATCATACGTCTTTTTGCTCATATGTAAAAGTAATAACTTTAATCCCCTCCCCCCTATGGTAACCAAAACCAATTTTTTGAATGGAACACCCTATACCTATTTTACTTCGAAAATTAAATCTAGTTCACTTCGCCATTAGAACAATATGCGGTTGCAATCTGTTATACGGGGTATTTTAAATGTTAAAACCAATTTTCTGTCAAAATCGTAACAAGTTCAACGCCCTGTACCTATAATTAGATAGGAGGAAAAGAATAATAACGTATTCAAACCGAACATTTTCAATGATTATCAAACTAAATGATTTTGCAAATATTCATTAATTCAAATACATGGTGAGTCAAAGCTCAAGTATACTTTGGCAAGTTTATCTGAAACCGTGAAAGGAATGCAGTCGAAAACGTTCGACATTGCCACGTTTAACTATAAAAAAATAGAAGAACTGATTATGTAGTGATAATAATTATAAATGGGTCTTTTTATTATTAACAATATTAAAAATATGATTAAACGTTAATTTTATAATGTACTTGTTTCCTTGGATTTATTCTATTAACATTATTTTCCAATTTATGAATATTAAAAGAGAACACTTTTCCAAATTTGTTATGGGATTCTTAAAGCTCTGGCAACGTTGTACGAAAACCATAATGACCACACCCTCCGATTACATAATTGGTGATTTTTATCGACCAGGTTACTTCTTATTGGAAAGCGCGTGCGTATGTCTTCCCTCTCACTTCGTCAATTGACTGATATTGATTTATCCAGTGGTGTTCGTATTGTCAGTTACCTTTGTAATTTCAGTTTTACTTGGTAAAATAGGTACCGTACGCCATTTGTACGTTTGACAGATATACGCCATGTTTTTCCTCGCCTCTTACCGACGCCCCGTAGCTACAGATAAACTTGCCAAACTATACATTATTTTCTCAATAATTTTAAATAGATTACCCTGTATTTTATATAATTTTCGAAAAGTACCATTGTCATACTTTTTCTATATATCAATGATTAGGTTATGTAATTATTAAGACCTACTTAATTTTAGTGAAAATAGTGTTGGTTTTTTGTGTCTTTTTTCTTATTTTCCCATAAGTATAATTTTTTGTAAACTTTCAACTGTAAACTAACATCTGGTAAACTATTTCATATCTAATCACTACTTTGTACAGAGGGATGAAAATATCTCAAAAACTAATAGCTCATAGAAAATAGTTAATAAAAATAGATATATGGTAATAGTATATAAAATACAATGTGATCCACTATCCAGGGCGTTAAACTTATTACGATTTTAACAATAAATTGGTTATAACTTTTGAAATACCCCTTATAACAGATTACAACCTCATATTGTTCCAATTGCGAAGTGAACCGGATTTTATTTTCGAAGTTAAGTATAATTAAGGTGTTCCAATTGAGAAATTGGTTGGGGTCTTGGGGTGACCATAGGGGGGAGGGGATTAAAGTTATAACGCCTACATATAAGCAAAAATACGTTCCCGTTTATATGATTTTTGACGTATTTTTTCATAAATGTGACGAGTAAATAAACGTCCTCCTTTATATGATTTTTAAAGTGTTTTTTTATTTTTTCAAAAAAGTGACACCTTATGGATTATGTGGGGTGGGCAGTTTTCATAGAGATGCTCTGTATAATACCTATCTAGGTATAATAAGCGAAAATATACCGCAAAAACGTCGTCTTCATCAGTATTTGATGATCAGATAAATACAAGGATAAATCTGAAAAATTGAGAATAAAAAACTTGTGATTTTCGATTCTACGCCTCCCTTTAGGATGGACTGAAATATACCGGGCTAATTCGAATTAGTCTTGCGATACAAGACAATGAAACTAGCGTTTTGGAAATAATTCCCATAGTTACCTATATAAATTATTAATATGATATAGGTATTTGGATTTGGAAATAAAAGATAGAGTTAAATATGTTTGTATAAGAGTATGTAGGTATGTTATGTAAAACTTGCACATCTTGGGCATTGATAATTAATATAATCAACACTCCCTATCTAAAAAGCTGTTGTAAGCGGACACCGCACTCATAAATCATATTTACGGCTCGCTTTTGTTGTCAATAACGAGACCAGTGTAGTGTAGAAATAATAAGAAAAGTTCATTTTATTCTAAGCTATGCAGGGTTAACTTCAGAGATCTATATTCAAAGTAATAGGATCTATTAATTGTTTTTTTTATATAATATTTTTAAATGTTAATAATTATGATGTTGAAAGATGTTCACGATATAAATTTGAGAAGGAAAGTTAAGTTATAAGTAAGAATTATATTAAAATTTTTAGAATGGATCAATATCAATCATGGTGTAAAAGGACTATTTGAAAAAATATACTTCTACTCGACTTATGCAGATGGTCTGGATTATTTGAAAAAACTTTTATCCAACATTTTTTTTGTAAACGGAAATCAAAATAGTTACGTTACTATATGTACAAACTGTATACAATTATTAATATATTCGATGTAATTCAGAATATTTCTGTCAATTTGTGAATTGTTTTGATTGAAATTTTGTTCAATTGATTGATTTCCATTCAGGCACTTAATTCTCGATTTTTTTAACATTTATATACCTATAGGATAGGGAATTTTATATAAGTACGAATCATAAGCTCGCGTATAGTGTAACTGATGTTAATGTGATGACCTTGAATTGTATTACAAATTTTATGCAGGTTAATTTTAATCCATTATATTAATTTGAATTACATTTGAAAAGCGGTATTTCACAATATTCGAATTTATAAAACAATTTTATGCACGCCATTGGGCGGCTTTTTCCTTAGATAAGTACACTAGCTTGTATCAAATATAAATATGAGGTACCTAACAACCTTTAAACATATAACTGAAAATGTTGTTTCGTGGACAGTCCTTAAAGGCACCATTGTATACATATTTATTGCGAGGACAGGCACCACTTTACGCCAAAAAAGTCCCCAAAGGAACTCTTCCACATATTTATATATACATATATTATCACATGAAATTTTCAATGCTTAGAATCACGTATTTACCGTTTTACATAAAATACCAATATAATAAGAGACAACGTATCATATTCACTTAAACCAGCAATACTCGTATACAAATGTTCAAATTGGGATCCAAAAAACTTCTCAGTATTTATTTGACAAATAATTATCCATTGATTTTATTTGGTTTGGTACATAGGCGTGCCTACAGGAAGGGGAGGGTGGGCCATGGCCCACCCTAATTGGTCCACTCCAACTCCTCAAAATATCAATCTATTAAAAACATTTTATAATTTTTAAATTTCAACGTTCTTTCAATTGCGAGAAATTGAAGAGCGGCAATATATGCAAATCAATGTTTCGGCGAGCACGGCTCTTTGTTTTTTCATTCCGATTTGATATTTGGCCCCCCCTAATAATAAAGTTTGCGCACGCCTATGGTTTGGTATGATATAATTATCAATTATATCATTCACTTGGCTAACCAAAATAGCATCTTTTTTGAATACATAACTTCCAAATCACCACATTTTATTAGTAAACACTCCTCAGTGTGCCGCTAGTACTCTAGTCGGGACGTGGGATTTTGGTGCCAGTGGTGCCTAAAATCGGGAGTCCCGATAAAAATGGGAGAGTTGGCAAGCCTTCACTCCTCTAGACATTGTTTTCCCAAAGTATCTCTTATCCGGTTTAACAGGTGTTAGTTGCTATAGCAAAGTTTGATCAAAGATTACAGAATAAGTTTGATGTTACGTTATGAGATTTGAGTATTGGTGATGGTATTGGTGTTTTTATATATTTTCCAAATTGAAAATACAGCCAATATAATTGAGTGTCTATATAGATTACCTCAGGACAAAACACAATGGCCAGATTACTTTAGATTTTATATTATTTGGTAAAATTATAGCGTGGTCGTAGGAAAAATACTGTACCTTCATCACTAGTGTGAAAAATATTTTTCTACTAGCGTGTGGAAAGTTTTTGGGGAGTATACCGACATTTGAATATTCAAAATATATATTTTTTGTATGATTGTAATTTACCAAATGAATGAAAAATTGAGAAGTTTATTGGAATTTTGCTATAATTTTCGATAAAAAGAAACGTACGTTCCAATAATTTTTTGATGGCCCTGGTATAAGCTACGATACACTTACCACGGTATGCGCACGGTTGCGCATGTAGCCGACAGCGTGTGACGTCATGTGGGAATCTTGATCAGTAATGTACAATGCTAAATATATGAGAAATACTCTGTTTGTATTCAATTTTCGTGCATATTTCTACTTTATGAATGATTATTTAAATGCGACATGTTTTTTTATATATAATATGAAATATTACTTTATTATCAGTTAGTTATCTTTTTTTGGTAAATACAATGATGTTCAAAACGTGTAGAAATATGTAGGTAATATATATTTTTTACATTTTAAAGAGATTTGAAACAGAAATATTTATGGGTGGGCAAAATTAAAACAGCATTATATTATGAATATGTTACATTTCATATTTCTACCATTATATTTTATTTATTATACAAGACTCCTTAACAAAGGTGAGGTGTCACTGGGATACGAAACGAGCCAAAGGCGATAAGCCTCATCAAATGAATGTCAAATAATAAAAATTAATTTGTTGATATGTATTTAATAATAAATGTTTCTTTATGTTGACTTTTGGGATATTTTCCGCATGCTTGTAGAAAAAATAGTGTACCTAACACGTGCGTGAAGTGACTTTTCCACACGCGATTTCTGGCCGATCTCCGCTAAAGCGTCGTTCGTCTATCTGCAATAGCGTGCGGAAAAGTATCACTTTACGAACTAGTTAGGTAAACTCCTATTTTTTACTAGCGTGCGGAGAAGTCCACTTTTTCATACTCTTTTCAGTGTGGAATTCACTTTTCCGCACTAGTTAGGTTAACTACTATTTCCTTCAACCACTATGCAAAACACGCTTTTCTACACAAATTTTTATGCGCAAAGCAGGCCTTTTCCTAATTATTTTGATAACCGTAGGAAAAGTAATGCGAAAAGTACACGCTATGACACTTTTCGGCACCGAAATGTCAAACAAAGCTACCTATGACCTGTCAGCTTTTTTTGACAATTCATCCTAATAGTGAATTTCTCATTGGTGTGCAATTTTTAAATTTAAACGATTTATTTCATTATTTATTTTAATTTATTAATTATAAAAACATTAAGCTATTAGGCTTCCACACTCGTGAGAAAAGTTGAACTTTCCCTACTTGTTGCACAATATACTATTTCATTCCCGCTCGAGTGTGAAATGTCACTTTCCGCATTCGTGATATGTTATACTATCACCTGACATCCAAATTAAATGAAATAAAGCCTATATTCAGAAATTTCAGAGATGTGCGGGAGCAAACAGAGACAGAAAAAAAAGAACCCAAGTATTCAAATCCTAGTTTTAAACCACCAGCTTTATTCGAACCATGTTATGTAACCCCAAAGTTAATTTTGAAGGCGAAAATTTGTATGGAATGTATTCCTGCATCGGGAGATATATCCGATTTAAATAAATCCACACCTGGTTCTGCTCTTTTATTATAATCCTATAATCAATCCTTCAAAAATGATAGTCGCACTTCTATTTGAAATGATATTTACTTGGTTGAGATCCTAATTTAGCTTCTCCTTAGCCGCCCCATTTAATGAATTGAAAAGTCACCATACAGTACAGTACACTAGGATGTAATAGATATAAGGTCCCTGTAACAACCTTCCAACATATAACTGAAAATGTTGTTTTGAGGACAGTCCTTAAAGGCACCATTGCATACATAACTACTGCGAGGACTGTCCTCAAAAACCCGAAAAGTCCTCAAAGGCACCACTTCACACCAAAAAAAGTCCCCAAAGGAACCCTTATACATAGGTATATGTATATATATATATATATATATATATATATATATATATATATATATATTAGCCTTTACATTTCCGTAGAAATGATTAGCGCTCCATCTTGAAGCTCTTAGATTCATTTATTGCGGTGAATCACTCCGCCTTGTTATCTGAGATCTCTTCTTCTTCATATTTTTCTGTTTTTTTTTGCCTTGTCTACAATTTCTCTCCACTTCTTTCTGTCCTGGCACAGTTTATTCCAGTTTCTAATATCAAGAGTTCTAATGTCTTCGATTATTTGATTCCCCCATTTTTCTTTTGGCCTTCCCCTTGGTCTTGTTGTTTGTGGTGTCCATGTAGTGATTTTTCTTATTAGCTCCTCTGGTTGTCTGCGGTGAATGTGTCCCCACCACCTTAGTCTTTGGGCTTTAATTACATTAACGATATCTTCTACTTCTAGAATATCTTCAATCTCATTATTGTATAGGCTCCTGTACTGATCGTTGTCTATTTTTTTGGGGCCGTTGATTCTTCGTATGATTTTCCTTTCGAATATTTTTAGTTTTTCTATGTCCTTGGCTGTAAGGCACATGGCTTCCGCTGCATATGTTACAATTGGGCGTATTGACGCTTTGTATACTTTCAGCCATGTTTGTTTACTCAAATTTCCATCTTTCAGTATTTTTTTGTACTTCCAAAACATCTTATTGCCCATCAATATTCGCTGGGTTATTTCCTCGCTTCTATTGTTATTGCTGGTAATAATTACCCCTAGGTATTTGAAGACTGACACTTTTCGAAACAATATTCCCCTATTCTTATCTCTTTTATGTTCGGTTTCTCTTTTCTTGAGCATATGAGATATTTTGTCTTCTCTTCGTTAATTTGCAATCCTCTTTTCCCTGCTTCTCTGATGAGAGTTAACAATGCGTTTTCCATGCTTCTCTTGTCTGTTGCCATTAACGCTATATCATCGGCATATGCTACTACCTGCGTCGAAGCTTGCGCAATTGTTCGACTTATTTCAGTCTGCCTTACTGCTCCGTCTAAAGCAATGTTGAAGAGTGTGGTGGATAGGGCGTCTCCTTGTCTTACTCCTGTTTCAATCGAGATTTCTTCCGTGACTCCTTCTCTTGTTATTACTCTTGCCTTAGATTGTTCCATAGACATTTTTGTTAATCTGATCAGCTTTGATGGTATTGCCAACTCTTTCATATCCTGTAATAGTTTACTTCGGGAGACTCTGTCAACTGCTTGTTTGAAATCTATAAATATAACATGTAAGTCCATACCATGCTCGTAGCATTTTTCCATTGTCTGTGTTACAATGTGTATTGCATCTGTGGTCGATCTATTTTCCCGAAATTCATGTTGGTATTGTCCAATTGTTCTTTCAGCGTATCTTGCTAACTTTCGTCGTATAAGTGTTGTGAGGCTGTATTACGCAGGCGAATCTTCGGAGTCCCTGTCATGGCCCTTGGAGACACAAGCAGGCATCCACTGAAAAAGGTTGTGGCCTTTATTGAAGGGCTCGGCACAATGGCACAATGGGCCCGCCAGGGGCCTCAGTGCCGGAACCTTGACTTTGTTTGTCTAGGTCAAGGCTCGCCTGCACATTCAGTAGTAGTAGTAGTAGTCCATGTGCTATTGAGGAAGAGTGAAAAGGACATTTAATTTCACAACATGCTTTGATGAAACACTAATTAAGAAAATAGAGAGGGAGATAAGCTTTATTGTAATTCCACAATTCTAGATGGTTGAAAATACGATCCTTTTTCGTTTTTTTAATCAAATTGTTCATGACTTTGGTAATTGTTGCAAGCGCCAATCCAAGTTTTTAAAAAGTTTTTCTACTAGCGTGCGGAAAAGTCCACTTTTCCGCACTCTTTTTAGTGCGGAAATTAAATTTGTTAATTTTTTGGGAAGTAAACTGACATTTAAACATTCAAAATATATATTTGTATGATTGTAGTTCACCAAATGACTGGAAAATTAATAAATTTATTATAATTCTCCCATAATTCTCAATAAAAAAAAACGTATTTTTCAATAATTTCTTAATGGCCCTGGTATAAGCCTCATCAAATGAATGTCAAATAATAATAATTGATTTGTTGATATGTATTTAACAATGAATGTTTCTTCATGTTAACTTTTGGATGCTAGTAGGAAAAATAGTGTTCCTAACACGTGCGACTACCTATCAATAAATAAAATGTGTCTAAGATCGGAACTTCAGCTGCAATTGTTTTCGGATTAAGTAATTTCATGTAAATCGACGTAATATACCATAAATAATATCTGTAGTTTCCGTTATACGCAAGGACATTTGGTATAGATCACGTGGTGCGATTCACGATTCCCATATTTTCTCCATAATTAATGTTCTACGTGATCAAAGGAATAGTAGATATTCTCTAATGTCACTGACATGTTATCTCACATAATAAATTTCTGGAAAACATGTATTAATAGACTGAGGAACGATCGTGAAAAATTGTAACAGTTTAAGCGGACGAAGAAAAAGAACTCTGGAATAGAGTGGAAATGATTTGATTAAATGTATATCGAAAATATATGAAATCCCATTGTAGTGAGTCGATATTTCAATGTTTACAGTTGCATGAAACTAAGTGGTTTTATTTTTGATGATGCTATCCATATTCAGTCTTAATGTTTACTAAATCCGACTTTCCAGGCTTTTTGGTTGTAGTTTTTTTTTTATTGGACTTACTTCAGAAACCCCAGAATCCATACGTCAGCTATAAACATCCTATCCCCTAAAACTTCCAACACATTCAAATGTTTGAAAATGTTCTTCACTAGATTGTAGTAATTTTCCTTTATTTAACATGGTCAAACTAAAATACATCTGACAACTTTGAAATCGGCGAGCTGCTGACGCTGTTATGGAATAAAAGTAAAACTTACCCTTTTGTCAATTATTATTATCAAGTACATCATTGTCATCAGTATTTAATTAAAGCAAACTAAATTAGATTCGGAAATAAATAACATCTGGTTGGTCTACTTCTTAAATTCCGGGGTTGGTAGTGGGAATGATTTATATTGTTTTCTTTGTTCATTGAGCCTTTTTCATCACTGTCACAAATGAATAGTCATTGACAAAACTTCACATTATTTCTTAAATAAAATAAAGAAAAAAATTAATAATAACAATTAACCTAACCTTCATTCGAGTCGGTTAACATTTCACAGAACACCATCATTAACCTGACACCTTGTTCTATTTGATTCTTCTCTTACCAACCTTATCATTTACATTTTGACAGTAGACTTTCCCTGCAATAACCAGTGACAAGAGTTTTTTTTGAAAAAAAAAGAACTCTCGAGTTTGTAGCACATGCTAGTGAATACGCATTTTGGCGGATTTTTTTTGAAGATATTGATCGTTTGAGGAGAAATTACTTAATATTTGGGCACAAATCTCGCACTTTTGCGGATTTAGTTTTCTCCAAACCGAGAGGTATCGGTATCCAATACTACTTCGATTGAAGTCACTTTTGGGCCCCCTTCCAACCAAGGTAAGTCTTCTGTCCACACTTCTACACATCCATTTTAACAGTTTTTCTAAGGAACTATTATCTTTTTAGGCCCTTAATGGTTTAATGTACTATCTAGAACAATTGTCTCTCTCATATATACATAGAAAGTACCCCAAGCTCTTATCTACAATAGGTTCCTAACGAGGTAATTAGGGTGGCTCCAATAGCCCTTGCTCCTACCAGGGATTCCAATAGTTCAGAAGAGCCTACTACAGAATATTTGACTGTCGTCAGGTTTTCCTAATTCACCAGTTTCCGTGGGAAAGACATGAATACAGCACGATAAGCTCGACAAATTTATAAAAAAATTTATGATTACCAAAAATTTCATTTCAATATCTTTAGGAGTATGAGTAGTATCCATACTGCGAACTATAGTTTTTAAGTTAATTAAGCAAGCAATTTATTGGAATTGGTGGATATATAGGGTTTATTAGAAAAGCTTCAGGCATTGCCTGTATTCATACTATATAAAAATTGTCCTACCGTTTTCTGTATTAGGTGCAGGTTCAGTATCTTTTGGCCTCTTCTTGTAAATATAAATACGTTTTTATATACTAGAGTATAAACAATCTATAAATTTAGCGCTTGAGGAACTGTCGTAATTTAGCTTCATTTTTAGGAAAATAAAACCAACCATAAAAGAAAGAATTTGCACTTATTTTTGCTTTCATTTCCCGAACCTCCCTGGAGATAGCTTCAAACGGACATAGTTGTTTATGTATATTCAATAACAAAGGCCCGTAGAAACGCTGTTTATGTCTATATATTCATCTTGCTTGCTCTCAATTTATGCTGAGATTCCTGAGCACGTTTGTTGATTTTGTAGAATTTTTTGATTTGAAAACTCGTAAAAATGAAGAAAAACTCTTACTATCCAGATAGGACATCAACTAGCTAGTGACAATATAATTACAAATGACACAGCGATACGCCTGTTAGGAATAAATAAATATTTTCAACGTTGCCAGACTTTGTATATTTCATAATCTGGAGTTTTCAAAAATATATACCAATGAAGTTTGTTATAAGTTGAAACTTGAAGATGTATTTAGAATACAGTAGTAGTACTGCCCTCATTATATTTAAAAGGTTATCTTCTGAATGATTTTAGATAATGCCGAACCGTCCTTATAGTTACTGTTTTGTTACGACATAGCTTACTTCCGGTTCACACGCTTTAAAAGTGACATGGTTCCAGAAGACAATAGATGCTATTTTAAAAATGCAACACCCTGTTTATTATGCAATATCCAGAAAGGAACATATTTCTGTAACTACGGTACCTCACAATTTAAAATCGCTAGACAGAAGGTAAAGCTAGAGAACTTAAACAGGGATGTTGTAATGATTCAGATAATAAAGTCGTAATTGCCACAATTTTATTAGCTACTAACTAAGAGTAATAGTAATGTACACTTTAGAACATGTTTTAGGACATCATAAAGCAAATAATCGATCTGTCTCCCATAATTTGTGGAATCTACCCATTGAGTTGTCAAATGCTGGTACCAACACTTGAGGAGGAATATTTTCCATTATAATACCGCATGCTATTTTTCAAATCCTCAATTTTTTTGCTATATTGGAATAATGGGAAATGTGAATGTGAAATTTTATTCAACAATTATTATAGAAAGATTCCTCGTAGGGCTAGAACAATTTGACTTTTCTTGTGGAAACTCATATCACTGGTAAAGTTTGTGTTTGTAAATGTGATGACGTTTGTTGGGTTTGTTGGGTTAAATTTGCGAATGCTGCTTCGTCCTGTTGGAAATTATCACGAATACGGTCCATATAATAATGTCCTGACTTTAACAGAAATATGTGGAAAATAATAATTTGTGATAGTTGAACTGGGTTAGGTCTGAAACTGAGCGGGCTATTCTTCTATGACTAATGATCATCATTATTTCGTACATTGTTTGGAATTAATTTATGTAGTGTGGTAAATCTCACAGCAGGAAAAATAATTATTTGTTCTGTATGGTTGGATCCTAAATCATTTTGCCCTTGTTATCACGCAATGTGATTAGACGTGGGGTTTGTCTACTAATTTGCCCAAAATTATAGAGAGTACCCACCTAGTGAAAATATTCGTGGAAAAATGGAAATTTGGCTTTATTATCAAGAAACAAAAACATAGTATAAAAGCAGGATAAAGAGTGAGGACCCCTCTCGTAATGTTTTCAAGTTAGATGGTACTCGTTTCTTCATACCCGAGCTCGCCGGGTAAGTCATAGAGAGTAGTATTTGTCGATAGTTAGAAATTTCTTTCTCTAGATATTTCTGTGTTGAATGTTTTATGAGAAAGTTCAGGACCGTGTCGTATGGGCAACGGGTGTCAGTTTGAGCAAATGACACGACACCTATTGAAACACTTATTGAAAAATCCTAAGCAAAACTATACAGTGTAGCGAATCTGGCACCAAGTATGTTTCTTTGAAAATAATAAACATATAATTACCAAATTTCAGGGTTATGCACAGTATTGTATTCTTCGTTTTTAAGAGGAACTGCCAAAAAAACGAACAATACGTTTATACCGTACCCCAAAATTTGATAATTATATGTTAATTCTTTTCAAAGAAAATGACTTGGTGCCAGACTTTCCCGCTACCCTGTATATATATTAATGCTTATCATTGTTGATAAATATATACAATATGTTCATATGGAAAACTTTTGTATTATTAAGTTTAGGAAAAAAAGTTTTGCAGTATCTAAAACCTATGTTATAGTCATCACATATCAAATTTTTCAGACGTATACGAGGTTTGTCAAAAAATATGAATTTTACCCAAGAGTAAAGTACCTTTAAATTTGCGAAATCGGAAAAGTTACTAAAAAAATTGGATACTAAATTAAATTTGTTTGTTTCCAAAATTAATATGATGTTAATTTTATAACTTGTGTGTGAATATGTATTATTTGCAAAATAAATGAATATGCACTTATTCCGCGTTTTAAATGCAAAATTACCAAAAAACATGGGAAACCTAAAAGATTATTATGTGTTTCGTAATCACAATAGATAAATGTTCATTCAAATTAACCATTCGTACAATGTTCCCCGCAGGAATAACATTGCATGAGAAAATAACTTCGCCCTACTCACCAGAATCAATTAGTTCATTTGCTATTTGAAGTTTTGTAGAGGAAGAGGAATACAACATTTTAATTTATAAAATATATTATTTATGAAAGGACAGGTAGTCTATTTTTAAATATTGTTCAAATTTGTGTTTGACGGCCATTCAAAACAAAAAAAAAATTGGAAAAGTTAATATTTACTCAAAGTCTGGAAAATATGCTCAATGGAGTAGCAATTCGTTGAGCAAACTATGAATTCTTGCTTTTTGAAGCAATTGATGTGAATCTTTGTTGGCCGACAGACTTATCTTGTCGCACGTTTACTCGGATAAATCCCCTGTCTTGATTGTACATTGGTCTTTGGTGTATTGTGATAGATATTGTTATTTACGATAAGTTTGCAATAACAAAACATGACAGATGCTTTACATCGTTACCAGGTTGTAATTTTTTTCCAGTAGTTGGCATACAATTATGTTGATAAGTTGTTTATTGCATAAGATTACATTCAACTCAAAAATAAGACCAGAGATTATAAAATTTTGATAATTAAATACATAAATTTCAAGATGTCCAATGAATAAAAAACTATAAAATGTGAATGAAATTAAAACGACCAACCAACACAAGAAATTCTGATAAAATTGTCTGGCAAACCCGGACACGGCAGCCAACTTTTGGACCGTAACTTCCCCCTTTATATGATTAATTATTCCATTTACACTTTGGATATTTAAATTTTGTTCAGTGGCTGCAATTGTTACTACAAATGTCAATATTGCAAACTTATCGTGAATAAACTATACATATTTCGCCCACAGTAACTAAACGGCGCGAAAAACTTGGTACTGCTAAACCATAGAGATACTACAGATAGAGGCAACAAGTCAGCTCGGAACCCATCAACATCTAAGAGAGAGATAGAAAGTCGGAGGCTTCAGCTGTCTTTCTCTAATAGCGCATATGCTATAAACAAAGACAAAGACAGAGAAACCTTTGATCGCCTCTTTCCCTCTCACCGGAGCTCAGACGTATGGTTGAAATAATACCCTTCTTGGTGTGCGTCATCGATTGTGACGTATATCCAGGTTTTCGGTATGTCGTTTATTTTATTTGCTATTTCGACATATAGCTAACCTTAAATTTGATAAATAAAATCATCAGGATTGTATTCAGCCAAATTCTAAACGGCTATGCAATTAATAATTACCAGCTTCTTTTTCTAACTGAAAATACTTCCAGGGCAATTTACAGCTAACGGATTGGCAAAACTTCAAGACGTTGTCAGACCAATTGGTAAAATTCCCCAGTTTGTTTTGACGTTTATTGGCATTCGATCATCGTATAATATTTACAAGTTTTTTTGGTGCTTACAAATTCATTGCTTCTTTAAGATTTAAAAAACAGTTATTTTTATAACTTCTTATTTAGGCAAATCTGCAGTGTGTAGTTAATAAAATGCCAAAGCAGCTGAATAGTAAATGTCAAGAGATGGTTACATGTTTGTTGAGCTATTTTGAACAAGAATGCCGAAATGTGGGCTCGCTTCTCCCGCTTTTTGTTGTAAGAGACGTAAGTAATAGTATTCGCTATTTGTATTCATTATTATTAAGAACTGCCAATCTAACATCATATTGACCTTTCTAGTTTTCGTTGAGTGAAAAAAAAAATTACAGCTTGGCAACATCACAATATTTTCTTTTGCAACGTCATTGTATTTTTATCGTAAATAAACTATATCTGTATTACCTCCATGCCACTAAACATACCTTAGAAGAGGTCACACGGCTGCGCTTATAATTGAGTGTGATGTGCCGCTTACTTGAGGTCCCTACAACAAACAGCATCAGCAACCTCACTCACCTCCATTCTAGAAACATTCCATCAGATTATCGATACGACGTACTTTTTAGGAAGACCTGAAAGTTCGGTGTCACTTGTGCTGACAAAACCACAGCAAATCTCAGTAAAGTTCATAATGCTTAGTCCTTCTCTCGGCTTTGGTAATGTGTTTCACCCAATTGCTCAATCAGCACAATAAATTCAAGCTTTCTTTTCTGAAAAAGATGAGCTAGAATTGATAAATATAAATAATTTTTAGTGTATTGTAAAATTATTTATTTTTCAAAATCTCACATACGTCTGTAATGAGGTTAATGGTAGTTAGTTGCCGACGTAGGCAATCAAAATGTAGACATTTATTATCGACAGAAAGCTACAAAAGGAGTGCCAGAGACATTGACATGAAAGGAAGAACGTTGTGGGCATTAATTTTATTTGAATCGAAAGAAAAATAGGGAAATGTATGGGAGCGTGATTGATAACTCTGCCTGGAGCCATCGCTTATTTTTTTCCCGTTCATTGAACCGGTTCTGGGATATAAATAACAGTAACATGATGGAAAATTTCATGAGGAACAAAATACCAGCAATATTTTAAAATATTCTCCAAAATGTAAAATTACTATTGGCCTCGACGTCTTGGAACAATGTCTCATCAACTTTTATTTTAGCTTTGAAGAAATTTTGTCACGTTCAGAATGGCACGAATGAACCCTCATCCTCAGTCATTCCAGAATCGCAGATGTTGTCAAAGTCGCTTATCAAGTGACAAAAATATCTCTGTAGGGTAGGGAGTGTGAGTGTAGGCTCACAGCACTTATGCCACATGTGACCCATTGTACATCCTCCCGAGGAGTTGTCCTCCTAGGTCATCGTCCATCCTGTCATATTCACGGAGCGAGTAAACACCATCATCCCATCTAGGAAACTGGTGATGCACCCATGTAATTCTGGAGAAATCATCTAGTTTGCCGATGGTTCCAAAACAAAACATGCTTCTGGGAATGTTCTTTATCCTTGGTCAATATATCTGAGTTTCAAGTAGACGATAGTCCCTATAGTCTGTATTGATCTGTATCTGTAGAGTAGGGAGGGTGAGTGTGTAGGCTCCCGAGGAGTTGTCCTCCTAGGTCATTGTCCATCCTGTCCTTTTCAGGAAGGTGGACAGGTCACTGGGAGACATCTCCTTCATATAGGCAGGTGTAGGCCAAGACTCACCGAACACACACTCTCTTATCGACTGTAACTCCGGACACTCGCATAAGACATGCCTGACAGTTTCATCTCCCTGTTCACACTAGTCCCATAGTATGGAGGTGTTTCCTTAGTTGACAGTGGCCAGTCAGAAATCCTACTGTTAAACGTAGGTTTTTCCTGGTCATCGCCAAATATTTTTTCGGCGCCAGCTTCCCAGGGTGATCCTAGCAAAAATGCATCCTTTGATTATACCCCATCTCTTGAATGATTGAGCATGGGTGTAACGTTTGGCTAGTTCCGCAATTGTCGATGTCGTTAGACCGTAGTCCGTAGTCCGTAGTCCTGAAATTTTTAGTCCAGCCGCATCCCTGGCTTAAGAATCAGCTCTCCTGTCGTGCCCTTTAACCCACCTCAGGATAATATTGTTATCTGCCGAGGCGTAAGCTAAATATTAGTGGCACTCTAGTCTAGTCTGTTCAAGGCTAATAGGGCTTGTCTACTGTCAGTGTAGATTGTTATGTTTTTGCTAGAAATTCCTTTCTGGTTCTTTTGCGGCAATTGAGATACCAGCCAGTTCTGTTTGAACCACGCTGGTATTTTTTCCCATTCTCCACTTAATCCCTAGGCTTAGTGCTCTGGTCTAGCTCTGGTCTGGTGCTCTGTGTCTAGCTAAGCTGGAATGGGCTAGATACATGCGGACAAGATGGAACGCACTGATAAATGTATAAAGGAATATAAGCTGGAGTCAATAGTGTTCAACCTAGGTGCATCTTTGGGGAAGTTAACATGCTCCCACATCAAATCCAGAGTGTCTTGGGAAAAATTATTAGGACTTCTATTCACACCAGCCTGTGTTTTTTTTTGGCTCACTGGTGTATTTTTCATCTTGGACTCAGTCTTCCAAAAAAACATTTCTAAGTAACTGGGTTAACAAATAGTACTACTCAAAAAAGTATATATCTTGAAACTTATTCTACATTGACTACATGTAATCGCGTTAAATCATTTCAGAATGATGGGGAAACACAGTAAAAATCCAGAATCTTGTAGAGGAGACATACCTAATTATTGGAAAAAATAATGAGCTTTTCCCCTTCAAAAATATTCGGTAAATAAGTTTTGAAAGGAAGTTGTTTGAGGAATAATAAGCCCCTAAGCTTTAAGTCATAAACAAATATTTGCAGAGTTCAAAAACAAGAGAGGAATTATTCCACTGGGAGAATTCGATCTGTAAATAATTGCGTGAAATGGATTTCAATGAAAGAAAATCAAAGTTAAAAGAAAATCGTAGTTGGGACAATTGAAAAAAAAATTAACGAGAAAGCAGAGAGAAAATTAACTAATGAGAAAATTGAAAGAGAAATAACAATCATTTCACGCAGTGGTTTGATGTTCACCATGATAATAAATGGATCGAACAAACCAGCTTATAAGTTTATTTCTTGTATAGTTAAACCAAATCCCAATTTGTCGTGAAAGAAAGGAACCGTGAACACACTTGATTTGGGGAACGAGATATTTCCTTTTCAACGAAAGTTACATTGAAAACTCATCATCTTCGCATCCAGTAGACTATATCGGCACAATCTAGAACCACAGATATAAGATATCAAAAAAAAGTATTCGTACTTGGGACGACAACAACCCATCAATTTCAGTTAACTGGACCATTTTCAGACAGTTTATATAACTTTTGAACAACTTAATGGAGCAATTTTAGTCTTGAATTGATAGAGATAACGTTGTTACAGGCTCACTGACGACTGAATGATATAACTTGGCTGGAACTATTGTTTTGCCTACTCCACTTCCTCTTAATTCAACGTGAAAATGTGAAAACAATATTAAATAGTGGGAAACAATTATAAGCATGGAATAGAGAAAGTGGAATCAAATGATTCAGTGTCCCGATATATACTGCCTGGATACTCTGGCTGTGTGGTTGAGCATTATCTTGAATTAAAAAAACATGTTGGTCCATTGTTATTATGAAAGACATAACATGAGCTGCTAGAGCCAATCGCTGTACATGCTTGTGAAGAAATTCTCACCCAGGCTATAACCCACCCACCGCCAAAAAGAAGTGACTCGTCATTACAGGTGCATATTTCCGTTGGTCTTTTCTATACTTGCCAACATCGATTTGACCCAGAAACTTATCTTTGAACAGTATCCATCACTCAATACCAACTATAGTTCATTTATAGCCAGGAGGAGTAATTTGAGAAGCCTTACTCACACCACTAAAAGTTACCAGGTTACTAAAGGGCGTGCTCCGAAATAGTAATCAACAGTCGTGTTCCAAATCTATAAAATATGCCTTGATTGATGAAGAAATCAGCCACGCATAGTCATAAGTCGATTCCTCCTTTGTCTAGTAGATGTTAAACAGACGGGTATTCTGTTACATGTAAAACTTTGTCCTGTTTCACATAGATTGGAACATCACTCTAATATACCTGTTTTTAATAACCAAATAACTGAATGCAATAAAAAGGAAGTTAATAAATGACCAATGCTTTTTAAATGGGGTTTTCATTTTAACACCCTTTTTAGCTACGTAATGATCGAGTTCCCTTGAATTTAGTCGCTTGTTGTATAAACTTTTGTGCTGTCAGTAAATTTGACAGAAGTGTCAGACATAGTGGAAAATATTTTCAGTTATATTCAAAATTTTAATTACACTTTTTCAAATGAAATAACCTCGAGAAGAATACATTTTTTCGGATTGTACACCACCTGGAATTAGAAATCGTTGTGTATATATTTGTTTTTTTACAATCACATTGAAATGTAAGCTTTTTTGCTTTTTTGCTTGCCATTTACAACGAAAAGTTGACGTTTCTTGAGGAGCCGAGCGTAAAAAATTGCAAAACGCTCGTTGCCCATAACAACCGATACTACAAACATAATTGTATTGACAGTGACAGTGGCAGTGACAGTGCCATCATAGAGCAACCTGGCTAGGGAGTGTTTTTGTCTTCTTAAAATCTTTTACAATCTAATAAATCGCTGTTTTGTTAAGTTCCTAATTTTTTAAATAATTAATTCGTTTGATTGCGATGTTACCGTATTAATTATTTTTGGTTCTTTGTGCTTAATTGTTGTGTCACGTTCTGAATATTTTGCATATACTGGCCGGATGGCCCTGCTAGCTGAGGCCTTTCTAATTGTAGAATAAGAAGAAGTACATCAACAGTATTGACAATTAAAAGCTCGCGCGCACTAGACCGGCTCTGCCGGCAACAGCCCGGACCGCTACGGACCACGAATTTATCTTTACCTGGTATTCAAACGAAACAGCGCTCACTACTCGGCAACGGACGGCCACGGCCCGGTCCGCCGACGACGGAAACCCCGGACGAGTATACTTTTGCCGGTGGTCCGTTGCGTTCCGTCGTGATGCGGAGAAGTGCGCGCTAATTTTGGAAGACGAAACGGAAAAAATCGATGACGAAAAATTTATATTTTTGTTAGCGGGTACCTGGAATTGTATGATTTGTTAACAAAAATTACTATAATCAGAAAATTAAAAAAAATACAGATTTCATGCACCCATTTAAATAATAGTCCCGAATAAACACTCTACTCAACCACTTTGATTAGGTTAGGTTGAGTAGATTTTTCTTCAATTTAAATAAAAGCATAATTTGTTGTTATCCCGTTTATGGCAGCCAAGATATTCATCAACATCGACACCTTTTGTACATTCTCCGGAAATATTACAAAGTGACAACGATTCAAACTTATAATTGAAAAAAATGTACAGCCGTTACCGTTAAACAAATAAAAAGTTACTCTAACTTTGGTTTTTCAATTAAATGTAAATGTTGCAAATAAATATCTATTAACTAAGAATAGTAAAGACATGAAAACAGCAGTAATACTACCTAATTAATAATAATAACTTACCTTAGAGTCACTGCTAACCGTTCTGCTGGTGGAATGGAGTTTCTAAACGTAGTATTTTAAAATGTCAGACCAGGTTTTATAATGGTTAAAAGTTCCTGAAAGTTTTCATAGCTCATTCGAAAATATTGAAAAAATTT
Organism: Galerucella pusilla; assembly: GCA_910591695.1. Lineage (NCBI taxonomy): Eukaryota > Metazoa > Arthropoda > Insecta > Coleoptera > Chrysomelidae > Galerucella > Galerucella pusilla. Next base: position 86,392 of record CAJUYI010001940.1, read on the forward strand.
CTCCTCTTGGTCTACTAGCTGAGGAAATAAAGTGGCAAATTCACTTTCAGTTTTCCTCTTTGTACAAATGTCATTTATCCATTCCCTTTTTCTTTTTTGCTCAACAGAATTTTGTTTTTCCTCTTCTTCGCTCAGTAAACTTATTATAATTATTTTATTTAGAGTCTCTGAATCCATGGCTAATAACCGACAAGCGACCTATGACTGGCAAAAAATTTTTACCGACTAGCGCGCGATACCCAGGTAAAATTGCCAGCCGCCGTGGCCCGTTCCGTTTCCGGCTGTTGCCGGTAAGTGCGCGCGAGCCTTAATTGACTTGAAGTATTTGACAGGTACTTGAAATAAGAAGTATGAATTTATCAATTTATTAGTTATAATATATTTTCAAGTGATTGTAGAAAAAATGTTATATGTATTGCGAGCTAAAAGTAAAATTATTGCTCTCAAGCAATTAACGCGCTCCGCTTCGTGTCGTGCATTAACCCTTGCTTTCGAACAATAATTCCTCACTTTTCGCTCTTAATACATATATAACTATTATAGAAAATTTATTTTTATGTTTTTTAAACCCTTCAGAGCACTTTTTTTTTCTTCCATGAGGTCGTAGATAAAGTTTTGTAGGATATTTGTGCGTGAAGTGCTGTGTAGTTAGAAATTATGTGAATGGAGGCGACAATGTTCCGTTAGGATTCATGTTAAAACTCTTAGCGCAGTTTTACTTTGACTTATGCATTCATTTGATATCAACATTTTTAATTGTCTAAGCCTCACCAGATCTTACCAATGGTCAGATCTTCTCTTTTTCTCGGCTTCACCTATTTCTTCCAATATTACTGTTATGTTATTTCTAAAATCAAACAACAGAAATCAAAGCAAGTC
>CAJUYI010001941.1:0-21458 GCA_910591695.1 Galerucella pusilla
TAGAGGTGCTTGGTAAACTCCATCTCTATTACTCTATTACCAATGAAAGAAGCACATTAAAGAACTAACGTTTAATCATTATTAATATATTGTTGATAATCGAAAGTCCATTTTTCAATTATAATCAATACATATACGCCCTTTGGCTTTTCATAGTTAAACGTGGCCATATCTAATATATTTTCAAATAGTAAATTTTGAATAAAATGGAGACGTCTATTGACAGTTGCTAAGATGTTGCTAGGGAAGCCGTGCGATTTACTTTACAGCTGTGCGTTTTTTTTACAGTGCGTAATAGACGTCATTACACTGATACCGACTGTGTGTTATTGACTGATTACAGGGGGGGTCGTAGGTAAAAATTATTACTATCAAAAACAGACGTTTTTGCTTTAATTTGTCGACATTTGAAGGAAAAACAGCATATTTTATTTGGACGAAAAGTTACTTTTCATGACCTGATCTCTATTACCAGCCTCACTCCGTGTGGCTGTTAAACACGAGCGCGTCATGAAAAGTATCACTTTCCCTCCATATAAAATAATATACTATTTTTTGGTATTGTTCATAAAACTACAACTCATTATCTATCGATTGCAGTAAACCGCGTATTAATAGCGTTAATGTTCATAAATTAGGACAAGATTGAAAAAAAATATATGTATTGAAATTTTATAGGGCCGCCGTTTTGAATTTCCGGAATCTGGAGACACTAACGTTTCCAGGTGCCGGACTGCTATATTTTAATTGCTTATTAACTCGTTATTGTTATTCTAATTATGTTTGTCGCTTAAAAAAACCATTTTGCGAATTTTTTTTTCAATTTTCCAAAATTTAAGGTTTTTGATAGTTTTTTTTTATATTGCATCAAGTTATCTTATATGGTATAAAATTCCCTACAATTTTCATGTCAACAATTTTTTGGTGCAATGAAATCTAAAAAAGTTGTGGACGAAAAACTGCACTTCAATTCACGTGCTCCAAGCTATGCTGCATCGTAAGCTCGTGAGGAATCTTCTCACAAATCTGGCGAAGTAGTCTAAAGTCGAATCTCCGGTGGAAATCCCATTCTATTTTACATTCTCATTTTCCCGGACTATTATAAATTGGCTAACTTTGAACTTTGTTTCAATGACATTTCCCATTGTTTTAGTCTAACCCTGTATATTGAGTCGTTGGCGATAATATCCTACAAAGCAATTAATTGAAGCGACGTTATATTATACTCGTTTTTAGCTAATATATCTGTCGAAATATGATAAAGTTTCACATTCAGATTTGAAATGACTTCAATAGAAATTACGTAATTCCAGTTGCAATTTAAAAGTTCAGAACGTGTAGTTAGTTAGATCCTTTATGAAGCTTAATGAAATAGTTACTTTTAATGGACTTTATATTATATAAAATTTCATTCACGGTAATCTGCAATATTTTGATTAAAATGTGTTTTTCGAGTAATCTTCGTGCGATGTTTATTAATAAGTTGAGATGTTTATTATCGTGAATGTGAAAAATGTGTGGAACTTGATGTATGGAATCAAATATGTATTCTATTTAATTATTTCCACAAGAATTATTTAAAAAGCTGAACAGTTCAATAATTCAATATTTGTGAATTGACATTTGAAAAGGTGGCTGTATCGTCCAAACTAGAAGGAGTAAAAAGTAATATAAAGAGGAAAAAAGTCTTCTTTTCTTTAGATTTGTTATAGGATTAGAAGGTTTGTTGATTGATTGAAACTCTTCTTAATTATCACTTGTATATTTAATCGAGTAATCAAATTATATACTTCATATTTATTGTTGTTCGAAAGCCAACTCACCTCAGTTCAGTTCAATTTAATCATACATACTTACTTAATAATTATAAAATGCAATATCATACACTGTGTTCATTTGAAAAGGACCTAAGTACCGTTAATATTCCAGATTTGCGACGTATTAAAAAGAAATTAATGTAAAGGCCACAAAGCTGAATCCTGTTATTGGACCTTTTGGAACTTTAGTTATTTACGTCAGGTTCTGTTGTTCTGTGAGCGACCGGAGGTCGCGACGCAAAAGATCTGACCGTTACGTTACGTTATGTTACGTTGCTCCGTTATGTGCCTTGCTTGCGTGCGTGTGCTCTCTCCTAAGTCTCTCTCTCTCTCGTTTACGAAGCAGCGAATTATATGCTTCGGCCGGGAATCGAACCCGGGTCGCCCGCGTGTAAGGCGAGCATTCTACCACTGAACCACCGATGCTATACTGAAATTCTGTGCAAAGCTGGTATTCGCAGTGCTGGTGATCTACTTGAATTTGTTCGGATGAATTTTCACTATTATTCCCATAATTTTTTTATGCGATTGATCTTTCTTGTTCATTTACAGCATCGGTTGTCAGGACGGTAGGTTGTGTTTACTGGTTTCTAAGTTTAACACGTGGGTAAGTGATTTACTTACCGTTCAGACGTCGAAAAGTAATAAATAGCATAAAAACAATTTCACCAAAATGCAAAATATATTTTAAACTGATCGAGAAGTATAAATGTCACTTTTGTCACTTTGTTCATTTCGAATAAATTTAAATTATTTTATTCGGAATTTATTTCAATACGATCGCGCGAAAAATGGTATAAGCATCTCGAACGTCAAGGGTAATTACAACGTTTGCATGTAGATTCCTCTCGTAAAATTGGACAAAACGATATGAGGATTAAGGGGTCTAGAACATTCACTTTTCGAAATACAGGGTGTTGAAATTTTGAAAACTTGAATGTTTTAATTCGATAATTGTATAATTGTATAATGCTACGATTTCCCTTTTTAAATATACGATGCTGTTATAAGAAGATGTTGCCAGTCGGATTCTGCTAAATATTTCAAACGTCCACCTGTTGTCGTTATTAATATCAAGCAGAATAATTATTGAAAAATAAAATTAACAATAAAAAAAAACTTCTTCACGGGGAATCGAACCCGGGTCTACCGTGTGAGAGTCTGGTTTGCTTACCACTCGGCCACCGAGGAATGTGCAATTTTTTAAAATTTTAACGTCAGATGTATTACATAATTTTTGCTTAAAAGGAACTGGAGTTCCTACCGTGTGTCCCGAGACACGTTCTACCTTTTGTAATCAAGTACTTCCTTTTTAAATGTCATTATTGTTTTGGTTTTGTCACTGTTACTGATTTTTTGAATTGTTAAAATAATATGGGGGCAATGGAGGCATACAAAAAGTTGAAAGAGAGCCAATTTTAAGCAAGGATTGAATAAGAATAGAAGGTTGGTTTCAAAGGAAAAACAAAAAATGCAAAAGATCTTCTAAATAAGGTATCGGTTGAGAAAATTAATGGGTATCTTCATCAGCGATAAGAAGTTGACGTGTTTCGCCATTCCTTTCTATTATGCCGCATATCTGAAATATTAAAAGTGGGTCTTTTTCAAAAACCGAATATACTTATGCTTACTTATACTTTGATTTTATTGTTGATAAACAAATCTATCCAATACTATGAAAGTACCAAATAAGAAGCTGCTGACAATAGGTATTTCGTGAGTGACCTGAATTTGATTAAATTATAGATACGGGGGGCATGCTTTACATCATCTATATCATCTTGCCAACATATTCGCGGACGCATCTTGACTATTTTCTGTTGGGGGAGGGGAAGTCCATTCCGAAACTTTGCAAAGCCATCAATTGCCCTACATCGCATATCATTTAAAAGACTCAACTCAATTAACTGTTTCTTCTCTATAATATGTATTCCTTTGCAGCTTGGCTTGGATTCATGGTCATTCTGGACCATGTCATTTTTTACCGAATTAACTGTGTCCAGTCATTTTTTTCCACAACTTTGTTTCTAAAAGTTAATATATTTATGGACTATGCTACTGTAAATTGAAATACAATTTGTTCCTTTCATCCAAAATATCACCTCTGAGAGAAGCTGAGTGAAATTGAGTTTTTTAAATCAAATTTAAGTAAATATGGAGACTTGAAACTTTGTAATCTCCGTGCACTCGCCAATACCAAACACCCATTCTTGTTACATTATAGGTGATGGAATCATGAACTCCTACTTTGTAATAAGTATCAGATTTTTTCGTTAATTGAGAACAATATTCAAATTCTCTTTCATCCCATACTTTTTTTTCTCTATGTTTCTTCTTTCTGTTATTGCGTGTGTATCGAAATAATAATAATTTATCAAGTTCTCACTTTTCACTTGAATTAAATGAAAAAAATAAAGCTCACTTCCACTTAGCACCGTTTGGGGGTGATATTTTGGAAGGGAGCAGCCTGAGGAAGTTTTGTTATTGCCACCCTTAATAATTTCATGCAGGCAATCATCTCAAGATTTTTTTTCTCATGATTCTATGTATGTATATATTGGATTAGAATTTTTCTTACACTTCATCACTTGAAAAAAATGGTTTTTTGTATTCAAAATGGCTTTGGGTAATTTAAATCAGAAAAAAAAATAATTGGTTCCACCTTTGTCTTATCTTACTTCATCCAGGATCACTATACTATGCATTAATTTGATGGAAAATGATGGAGAATTATGTTTACACATAATAACTTCTAATAATCCCACTATTAAAATTGTAATATTGAATTTGAGAAATAAGGGTAGTGAAATTAATAAACGCTTTATTATAGAAAAAACCTTCAATAATACCAAGTTAAGTATTAACAGTCTGTTACATCAACTCTAACGAATATCTTCCTCTATAAATTTTCATTAATTTTATGGCTCATCAGACGTCTTCATAATAATCAACTTCCTTCACTATATTCTCGTTACTGTGGTACATATGGGTCTCGTTAATTATCAACAAATTTCATCCTTCTGTTGGGGTGTGATGTGTATCCGAGCCAAAGTTAAGATATTAAAGTTGAATACTTATAAATTGTATAGTTATGAAGACATTGGGACAAATAGAGACACGTCCCAAAAGTTGGAAATGTGTTTGCAAATTCCTACTATGTGTATTAGACAAGGGCTTAAGCCTTCAAAAATGGTAAAAAGTGGAATCAAATTATAGTATGATGGTATATAAGTTATTCTAAAATAGCAATGAAAAGGAATCTATTCATATAATTTAAAAAAGATTATAAAACTTGCTCGAAGTATTGTTGATGTCTTATTAAATGTTAATGTTATGAACTTACTTGGTTGTCTATTATATTTCGATTTGCAATTTTTTTGTTGATCAATATAATTCGGAATCCTACGTTTTTCCAGTAATTTAAGTGTACATTTCAATAAATAGCTCGAAATTGTAGATATAATAATAAAAAAAAAATTATTTTCGTGTCTTTGCATTTTATGAGAACACCATGATGCAGTGTCGTCTATGTTGCACCACACATCTCTTGGAGTTGATATCTCTTGTTTCTACACCTATGACATCGTTTATTGATTGGCTCGGCACCACCAATGAGAGGGATTCGAGTCCTTGGCCCCTGAGCTTTGAGGAATTTTGAGCTCTTGTTTATACCGTTTATATGGAGAGTATTTCCACTAGGTCTTTCTTTTGGGAAACCATCCCGTGCATCGGTTTCAAAATTAATGTGTGACGCTGATTCCTCCTCTCCATGCACCGTAAGATAGGTTCTTCCCTTTATATGCCAATTGTATACATGTGACTCCTTAGGGCACAGTGATCGGTGAGCAATCCCTTCACTTTCCTCATTTGGTTGCTAAGGCTTAATATCCCGTTAGTTGGTGACTCCCAGGGTTTTTGACCAGTGCTCCAGCGTTGGCACGTGTCTCCCTGTACTTCTGATGTATAGTTTAAGCTAAACTACGTGCAGCAATTTTTGATATTCCAAATACTGGCTCACGACCATTGAATGCAATTTCAGTCCCTATACCTTGTTTATAAGCTAATGACCTAATTTGTTTCTGAAAGCTTAAAAAGTGGATAAAGCCGGAAAAAAACTTTGTATTCCAAGTATTGAATTGTATTGAGTGTAAATCAACGTATATCAAAACTCCAGACAAAATATTTGTTTCTTTACCTGGTGGCATAAGCAAAAATACACTTAGGAGAAGGGCATTAGGGTTGCAAGCTATGCGTCGAAACAAAAATACGATATTTCGACAAATAATATACTACTTTTGTTTGTGAAGACCATTCTAATGTAAGTACCTACTTCTAAGCTGGTAATTTTTATTCTCAAATAGTTTGAGGTTATGTACCAATATGTCTAGGAATCAACCATAGAGGCATCATTTTCTCACTACCACACATAGGAATATGGTTGGTATATATTATATAAATAATACATATAGTTTAAATCGTACTTACGATAATGCTTCAACTCCTCTTATTTCATCTGCATTGAAGCAGCTGTTTGACTTCATAAATTCAAGCAGCATAAATGAGTCTACTTTGGGCAAGTTAACAGTTTGTGCTTTTACAAAACCTTCGCTAGCCATATCTTTACTCACAAAACATGAAAGAATCGTCACTGAACACTGAACTAGTAAATAAAATATATTCTTCTAAAAGTTTTAAAATATCCTCGGAATTAATAGTTGATTAGAATACAATATAAACACACAACTACACATAACCTAATGCAATACCGGCCATATTGACATAGCTGAACACAAGAGATATGACATCACACGTATCATCGGTAGCGTTCGGAAATCCATGGGTTGTGGTCGGAAAGTGCATTGAAATTTAAATTCTATTTTAAAATTTGGGAGAAATTTCCAATGGAAACTGGCTTATTTTCTATTATTAGTAATATTTGATATCATATTTACTATTATAAATTAATATCCAAGCACAATATGAGACATGCGTGTACTCTATTGTCATTAGTTCGGAAAGTCTGAAGACTGCCCTTTCGGAACACCCTCTTAATTTAGTATTTTTTAGTGGTGTAAGTGAGGTTTCTTAAAATGCTCCTCCCAGTTTAAAAACAAGGTATAGCTTTACTAGGATGGCTGCCGCTTCAATCCTTACAATACCCCCGTCGTGTTCGCGAAACTCCGGTACATGTTGCTTAAATCGCAATTTTTTAAACAAATTATGAACAAATGGTTCTTTCGGTTCGGATCATTTTTTTATGCAAATATGGCCCATTTGATGAAGAGGAGGTCTCTTGTCATTTTTCCGTATTAGTGCTTATTTAAGAAGTTCTAAATTTCAGAAAATCTACTGAACATTTTGCAAAATTCTTATACACCCATCGATCGCGTAGACTTTGTAAATAGTTTTCGTTACATTTACAAGTCTCTTGACGCAACCTCGCGCAACAGTTCAATTTCAAAAGTTGAACCGCCCATTGTTTCCAGGACCTATTAAGTTTCATACGTTTTTTTATTTGTAACAAACAACTGAAACAAAAAACGGGGCTTAGAGTAGCTCACGTGTTTACAAACGAAATGAAATGTTGAAAAATGATGTTCTGCCATTATCCTGTTGTATCATGTTGAAGCTTTCAGTTTTAATTAGCTTAATCTGTGTTTTATTAGCTTTTTTCCCAATTATTCCAACTACGGAAGGGTATTAATATTGTGAGATTGAAATGAAACTATTTTCCGTGCTAGATAATAATACGTATTATTTTTGTTTTAGGTAAGACCTTCGAGTAGAATAAATATATAGAGGAATCTATTTTTGGTGAGTTTGCATTAATATTAACATTGGTAGTAGCGAAATGGAGAACGAGCTCTCTTTTATGCGAAGGGAAACAAAAATATGATTATTTCCAAAACAACTGCATAACTTTTGTGGAAAAATTCGTAAGCTGAAAATAGTGTCATATTTTCAAATATTATTCCATTATATGACAAAATTCGGACAATGGACAAATTAAAGTCACTTTCGACACACCTAAGCAGTCCCCTGACGCATTTCATCATCCCTTACACGAAGTTATTGTTGGTTCCTCAGCGGAAACCTGTTTATATCAAATATTTGCCCCAGAATTTTCCACAAAAAAATGTTTTCGACGTAAAAAATGCTCAAAATTCGTCTGGAGGGGTTTTTTGGAACGGGAAATTGACTGCCACAGTCTGTTTTTGTATAAAATCAAAAAATATACAAACAGGTACAAATAAATACCAACAACAACTCGCCCATCGGGTTGACTGCTTACCGACAACTTAGGAACGAGCACTTTCTCACAGTGTGATACTACGTGCATCCGTGCGGGAAAAAGTCATTCGTAAATGACCAATTTGGTATACCAATGTCTGTTGAAAACGGGATCAACTTGTGCAGAACAATATTTAGAAAAATAATGAACGAAAACTCGAAAAAGAAAAGGAGAAAAATGTTTAGAAAATGGGGAAAAGCATGGCTTTTGAAAGGATATTAAGGCTGAAAGTTACTTCTCGTAGATGAATGTTTGTCCTCCATGGCTGGAATATGACCCCAGCCAGTAGAAAATATAGTCAATCGGTAAGAAAATCTACAACCGACGGAAAATATTGCCCACCGGCTTACATGATGTTTGTATGTATGTATGTATGTATGTATGTGTGTGTGTCTGGGGTGACATTCACTGAGACCTCAAAGATCTATTGTGCCCCCTTACTTCTACTCAGTTTCTGAGGAGAGTCTCAGAAACTAGTAGTTCCTTTAGTCCTATTTCCCGGAGGAATTTTAGGATGTCTGCAGGCTTCAACTTAGGCAAATGTTCCTCATCTATCCAGTAATCTCCTAGGTACTATGCTCTAGGATTCTGAAGTGCTGTGCAGTTGGAAAGTATGTGGATGGAGGTTTCCTCTTCCATTCCACAAAATCTGCATTCTTCTTCCTCCACTATTTTGAGCTTTTTCAGGTGCCCATTCAGGCGGGTCCTGTTAGGATCCCTGTTAAAACTCTTAGCACAGTTTTACTTTGACTTATGCATTCTTTTGATCTCAACAGGTTGTAGTCACCTAGAAAAGTATTTGATTGTATAATCCCTACTAAATGTTCTTTCTGCAACACTTTCCATCACCATATGTATAGGGGTGAGGTTGAGAATCACTTCCATGGCTGCCGTTGGGCATGTTCTCATTGCTCCTGTAATGCATATACAGGCTAGTCTTTGAATTTTAAAGAGGTTTTCTCTTGTCGTCAATAGGCTAGTTCTACTACTCCACGCAATGGCTCCATAAGTGATGATTGGTCTCACTATGGCAGTGTACATCCAGCTTAGAATTTTTGGGTTACAGCCCCAGTCACATGATGTTTATAGATCTGAAAAGGACGCAGTGGAATAGGCCAAAAGCCACCTCACAAAATCTATATATCTACAGGATGTTTTCTACCGGATGCACTCTGCCAGAAAGTTGTCACAACTAGCAAAGTGCAGTGATAAAAACAAAAACAAATAAATTCAAAGCATGAAATTATGAAAACAACAATCCAGAAAATATTTACATGTATGCATTCTCAATAATATTTTCCATGCTTTTTGGAAAAGGGATATGAAAGAATCATTATTGGGAAAATATGGAAAACAATATACCTCACTCGTGTCTTGTGAAAATTAAGCTTATAAACAGTTTTAAATTCTATTACCTGAATACTGAAAATATTCCAAGTTTGTATATAGTTTTAAGCCATTTCAAAATTAATAAATATTCAATTTAATGATAAATTATGAATTGGTTAAATATTTTGTATAAAAATTATTCGTAGGAGATCCAAAATATTTCAAATACATTGTTTTTTATTGTTAGTGGTAGTAGTAGTGGAGAGAAATAAACAGAGCATAATATACTGTGAGAATATAGGAAACAACATAGCTACCATTTATTTGGAGAATAGATAAATACAGAAATTCCTTCATTGAATAAGTACAATATCTGAATAATTAAAGCCTATTGGTTTTGGAAGCAACTTACTTTTTGATATTTTGGAGAAGTTGTTTTAGACACCATATTTATTTTTAAACTAATGTTATCTAGTGTTCCATTCCCTTTGATTTCAGATCTCAGCCAAAATATTCGATTTTTTTTCCTTCAAATTTTTTTCCAAAACAACATAAGCCGCTGCAATGCGAAAAATTTCGTCTTTTTCAGCTATTATTGCTCGATTCATGTAGTCAATCTGAGTTGAAAATAAATTTCTACAATAGGCTATAATGCTTAGGGAAATATCTCCAAATGCCATGTTTCGCTTTGAAAACATTCCCGTAATGCTGGTTGCAAATATTGCAGTAAAACTTTGTTCCGCTCAGAAGCCATGAAATAAAGTCAAAGATACTGTGATTCAGGATAATCAGTTGAAGTTTTGATCTCATATATATACCAGTCCCAAAATATTTGAAGTACTTTGAGGAATTAATTGTTTTTGTTCATTCATATTATAACACAATTTCTACTTTTTTGTTCCATTATAAATTCTTTGATAAAGATCAATGTTGAGACATTTTCCAAAGCAGTATTAAATTACCCTGTATAGAAACCTATTTATGTTGTTTACAGGCAATAATTGGTGGTGTCAGTAGTGTCACTTTTTCAGTAGGTTTGTTGTGCTGAAATAGACCAGTGTTGATGATACATTTGTCGTAAAACGTGGAACTTGAATATATCAAACTAATTTCTACAAGACTTTGCACTTAACTGAATTTATTTGAAATAAACATAATTAATTATCCACAATACACGAAAGTTCCATATTACGTTCCCAATAGAACGTCTTCAATTGATAAAAAAATCTATTTTTTGTGTTGAATTCCAATTTAATTATCCCATCAAGGTGATAAAAAACACGGATCGATGTATTGCTAGATCTCGAGTTTCCAATATCCTAGGCATTTACTGTATTACTGTTTTTGAGTGCAACGTGAAATGAATTTACTTCAGCATGAAGTCTAGACTTGGGATTAAAGCTTAAACACGGAAATAACTTGTTACAGAAAATATCTCACGACATTGCATTACATAAAGTTGAGGAGTTAATTTTGTCGAAAGCTTAATTATCGTTTAAATTGGAAATAGCACCCAACTCTTATTTTGTTGTACGTAATTGAACTGTTATGAATTTATAATTGAGATTCAGGCTCTTCATTTGAAAAGAACTGATCCGTGCCACCAAATTATCAGTATTTTTCTGCTTGGCTCAATTTTATGATGAAATTGAAAATTATGCCCCTAATTGATGACTTCTCATCATTTTCCTGAATTCTTCAATAAATTCCGCTGGAGCTTGCGACGCAACTTGCAAGAAAGCGTGGAGGACTTGCAGTTGGAGTGTTTCATGATGATATTTTTTTCCGTTCTGCTCGCAAAAAAACTGTGGACACCAAATTTGTAGGAAATATAATATACTCTGATGGTGAGTTGAGAAAAACAGTTTTTTCAACCCTGAATTTTCGGAAAATTGTTGAACAATTTGAAATTTCATTTATTCAAGAAGTATAACGAAAGTAACGAAATTAAGATTTTTTAAATGCTAAATCTGAGGAACGGAAGACGGATACTCGTCCTCAATCTGAATGTGATTGCATATATGCGCATTTACTTCGTTATTTACAAATTACAGAAAACTTGAAAATTTGAAATTGAGTATTCAGAAGGGTTGTGATTGACATGAGAAAAATTTTACGATGCTAGGTATGCAATTTTTCGGAAAATTTCTAGGTAAATTTTTGTTTATTCGTTTTTTTTTACTCTCATTGTTCAAATAATGGAATTACCGGAAAGAGTATCTGTATTATTTTTCAAAATATACGAAATTTCCCTGGTATAGGAAATCAATTTTTAATTTCACGATAGTGAGTAAACAATGGAATTGAGGAAAAAATGGGCTACAAATACATTGAAAAATTTTTTTTTAAGTATTACAATTGATTTTCTACGTAAACCTCCACTAAAAAGTCACTTTTTCCACTAAACTTCTCTAATTAACATCAATAAATTGAATAATTTATTATTTGTGAATATAAATCTGCTTATTCCTTACTCTACCAATTATCACTTCTCTAAAAGCAATGAATCAAATTGTAGAAGCAATAAATTATTCAACAATAATTATTGTAGCTCTCCTTTATAATTAATATTATCTCAATCCATAACTAGATACCAACTTCTCATCAAAGACAACAAATGAATATTGTTATCTGATATCTGCACAATAATATATCCTTGATATCACGCTTCACTTCAATATGACAACTTTCACAGGAGACTGTATTAAGTAAATTTTAAATAATATACTTTTATCTAATTCCGCTATCAAATGTGACACTTTAAGTCACTCCTTGACGTTAGGTAACGTCACATTTTTCATAACCTTCATATATCAGTTATGAAAAGTAGTTATGTAAAAACTTTACGTAACTGTTTCAATTTCAACATAGAAATACCACATGAGTTTCAAAGAATAATTTGTTAATTAGGTACTGTCAAAACTGACAATTCTTTCATTATTTAAACTGACAACTACCCCATTATTTTAATTTAATGGTATTTCAAGATTTATAAACATTGAAAACAACATCATTCAGGACACAGTTATTTAAAGTAAGTCAATTTTCTGGGTGAATACTTATAGAAACAATACTTCTAACACCATTTAAATCCACTTTAATATTATCATTGTGATTGAAGATTTTATTAAATATTATGAAAGCGCGGAACTAGATAAAACGTTGTACGTAAACACGTTATGAAGAGAGCGACATTGTTAAACTCGCGTATTGAACGCTTATTGAACAATATTGCTCTTTCCATAACTAGTTGCGTAAATAACTATTATTGCCAACCTTCAGTAAATCCGTCAATTATCAGATTGATTTCCGTAAGTGAACAAACAGTTTACCTTCCTTTACTTTATCTGCCGCAATTGTGGCAGGTAAAGTAAAATGCGGCAGGTGAAGTATTTTGACTTTGACATTATACTTGAAAATCATTATCTGTCAGTGTCACGCTTCTCCCTATTACGGCTCGATAATAGTCTCCTTGCGATTTATTTATAACAAATTAACTTTTATAATGCTTCAGTGTGTACCTTCAATTTAAATATAACAAATAATAAGTAGATTTGTTCTATATTTGCTGTCTACTTTGTCATAATAAAATGCAATGAAATATACCTACCTCCGTTTCTTACATTCTGAATTCTGAGCAGTTGGCGATAAAATTTTGTATGCACCACGTCAGAAAAGTGTCTTCATCGGACTCGCCTGTTTCAGACTCGTCCGATAAAGAATAACTGGTACATGAATAACTATTATAAACGTGCTTCATGAAAACGTCTGTGTGTTAGGTATCATTTTTTGTTTCCAGAATACCTCCTCTTGTCCCATTGTGCCTGTACGGCTTTGCAAATATTTCTTCGGAACAATACACATTAACTCTTCCTTATATAATTTTCCTATACTTCAAAACGCTATTTTCACATATCCAACTACCAAACCGCATTTGTATATCACTCGCACTAAACTTCAAACAAAAATATTTTCTCTGGAAAATGTGATCTCTGTAAGATGAAAGGCCAATTTCTTCACAATATGCATATAAACATGCTCCACTTTTCAACCAAGAAACCTAAAAGTGAAGTATGTGAAGTGTTACATCTTATTTTGCTTATGGGAAGTAAACAAGAATTTGATGTTGGCTTAACGCGAAAGTTGATTAAGTATTACTTTCAAAAATTAATAATACAAAACTACTTGGAGAAAAAAGATTTCCTATTCACTTACTCAATGTAAGGAAATGAGGAAATGGTATTTCCTCACAGATATTATAGTGCTCTACATGAACGATTGAAAACACATCATTTATAAGGAATTAATTCATATTTTGGAAATATCAATACATGGCAAAATACATTTTGAAGATAATTCATTATATACACATATGTCCAAAAGTTTGGAATATTGGAATATTTCATATTTTTTTCGATTTCCATATAAAAAAATTTCTGAATAATTAAACATCATTTTGCTACAAGTACCACCAATACCAATCAAATACCAAAGACTGATAAACAATATGCAAAAAATGGTTTATTCTTTGGGAGTGAAACATTTACAATGTACCTCTTACATTTAAAATATAATTAGTATAGAAAAAAATATAATTTTTCATAAAATAAATGATCAGTATTTCCCCCTTTGGCCTGTATGCACGACTGTAGGCGATTTGGCATGCTGTCGATTAAATAGTCGAGCTGGGCTTGCGAAATTCTCTCCCATTCTTCACGAGCAGCAACTTTTCTTCTCCTCCTTCCAGAAAAGGTTGTACTGCTGCTGTTCGATGCGGAGGTGCGTTGTCATGCATAAACACAAATCTTCCACCTACTACCCCTCGGAATAGACGCACGACAGGATGCAAAACCTCCTCGATGTATACAGCACCAGGGACTCTCCTCTCCAGAACCAGTAGAGGCGTCTGTGTGCCACTCATAATACCACTCCAAACCATAATACTCCTTCCTTCAAATGCGGGATACGCAGTTGGGCTGTTTCTAGTCGGGCTTATCATCCTGAGGCCCTCCAAACTAGTGTTCTTCGCAAATCACAAACCAAGCCAATATTTATTTCATCAGAGAACATCACCCTATTCCAGCTAGGACCATGATGTGAAATTTCTCGAGCTCATTGCAACCTTACAATTTTGCATACATACATACATACATACATACATACGATACAAATTCACTGCATTTAGTCTGCGAGTTATTGTTTGCCGTGAAATATTCAGTCTTTTAAGCCTAACAATTTCTCTGGAGATACCACTTATAAGATGCCAGACGATTTCTTCGAGGTATGAATGTTATCTGCCGATCTTGTGTTGCTGTTGTGCATCGATTTCTGCCACTTCTGGGGCGATCCTTCACGTCATTTGTGTCTTGTAATTTTTTTTTAATTTTCGATACAGCACCTGTCGAAATGAGATATCATGTTTCTAGGCATTTTCAAATGGCTTGAATGAAATTTAAACAAGAACTGAAATAATGTGTAAATACCAAAATCAGTTTAATGTGACCAAATTGCTACAAAAACGAATCAAAGTTTTGATGATTTTCATTAAAAAACGCTTTAGAATAAATATCAACAACAGTCTTTAAACCACCATAGGCGTAGATATATTATTTGTACGTATTCCAAACTTTTGGACATATGTGTAGGTAGGTATACAGTTATTTGACAGTAAGTACAATTATTGAACATTGGAGGAACATTATTAGAACTATGAGAAACATTTTGGACAATGCGGGTTATGTAGGACATGTAAGGTTATTTTGTTGAATATTTTGTGCTGTGATGGAACGAGATGGAATTGAATTCGAAGTGAATGACAATTGCCGCTCCTGCTGCTGTAATGCATATCTACCCAAGACCTCCTTTTCTGGTTGCCTCTCGTCGTCAAAAAGCAACCACTCCACAAAATGTCTTAAAAGTGATTTTTTTTCCACTACAATTTTACCAGCCAGCTTCCTGCACAACATTAAAGCCATTCTCTTGTTTTTTTCCACAGGAGTTCACTGTTTAGTGTTAGATCTGTATAATTCACTTCAACCTTGCTTCCATGGAAACAGCAATGGTTGAGTGGACAGTCCCAGTGAGGCTTTGTGAAACCCTGGGAGACTATAAGAAGCTACCCCCTTCATAAACTACCATTAAAATAGAGCAAAAAGGATAGGCCACTATTTCTGGGTGGTGTTCGTTCAGGAACTTTTTGACTGTAGCTTTATGTTTTCCACTATTTTAATTGTCTTCATAATTCTCAAGTTTATTATTCGGAGCGCCCCCATGAGGTGAAAATTTGTTCACATTTAAAAGTATCCGTTTTTTCGCATTTTTTCATAGCCACGTAAATATATTTGAATTTTTTCCTATTGTATATATATGCATATTAAAAAAACCAAAGGTGAATTGAATTCGTAAAAACAAAAATCAGTTGGCAAACATGAAAAAGTCAAAGTATGGATAACTCATTCATTAACTGGATATCATGTAGTTTTATTTAGAATATACCTACCTGCAACAGACGCAAACAAAAATGAAAATCATTATACTGCTGTTTGTTTTAACATTTTCATTTCGCCTACGATGGAAAAATTCAACGGTTCTATTCCAAATTTAAAACTCTGCTGAATTAATAAAAACATGGAGGAACAAAAATATTCATTTTATTTCCATACATAAATCCTACGTAGTTGAGAATATTTATGCGTGTTGTGAAACGTTTAATGTTATCCCATATATCAGCGCTCAACAACCCTCTCTTTACATGTGTTTCTAATCTAGAAGTTTCTTCAATGACATACCAAAAAAAATTATGGAGTTTGAAAAGAATGAGCTGTGTAAAAAAACTTACAAGGAAAGTTAATTCATTTGAACTATTACCACATGTTTAGTAAGACGTTCTACTGATTAATGTTTCGAGGTTTTGCAAAAAAGCTTCACAGAAACGTTTTATACTCAATAAAACTGTTATTTATGATAGTATTTTAATGTATGAAGTCTCATTAGTGTGGAATAGTATATTATTCACCAAGGTGGTGAAGACTATTATTATTGACCAAGTACCAAGATTATTTCGCGAGTGGCTTTGCCCCAAGCGAAATTAGGTGCAAGGTTTATAAATGTCTTCACCACCATGGTGTATATACAGTGTGGAAACCACTTATGGAATAAAATTTTGTATGTCATTATTTTAGAAAATTATAAAAAATGCCGAGACACGTCAACTTTTGAATTGAGTTGTGCGTTATGTAAACATAAATGTAAATGAACAGGGTGATTCACGCAAGTATGCCATAGTCGGTGTTGGTTCTTTTGAAACACCCTGTATATTTGCATATCTCTGCAGGTCAATTATGAATTATACAGGGTAAAATTTTTATTTTTACAGTTATTAAACACATACATAAAATACCTGATGTATTTGATTTCAATAGATTAAAATAAATGCTCAAAATGTTCTCCACCTAGTTGTTGGCAATAGCACAGTCTCCTATAGAACTCGTCCTTAACTTTGTTCAAAGTTTAAGGTGAAATATTCCGTATTACTGTAGTTATCCTGTCTTTGAGGTCTACAATGCTAGTTGGTTGTGTTGCATATGCTTTGTTCTTGAGATAACCCCTCAGAAAAAAATCTAACGGCGTAAGGTCTGGCTATCTAGCTGGCCACTCAATAGTACCTTTTTGTCCAATCCATTTATTGGGGAAGATTTCATCTGAATAAGCTCTTACCATTTAAGCATAATGGGATGTTTCCCCGTCTTGCTGGAACCAAACATTTTCATTCGGTAAGCTAGGATCTATTGCGTTGGGATATAAGTTTGCCAACGCAGAAATAACTTCATTTCTAAGCATATTTAACCTTCCGTAGCTAACATGAAAAATTTAAACACGAAAGATAACATGGGTCTCAGAGACCGACTATGGAAAAACCTATCAGTAATAAAAAAAATTGTATTTTCTCTATTTTATTACTCAGGAGCAGGTAGTTGAATAAAGAAAATGTGGAATATGAATTTATTAAAAATTTTTTTGATGATAATGACATGAAAATAAAATTTGTTGAAATAAAAAGTAACATTCTAAAAATTGCTATAAAAAAAAACCAAAACAGTTTCTTTGGCACCAAAAAAATTTATAACATTTTTGAAACATCAGAAAACATTTTTGATGAAAAAAAATCACTTCTCATGACAGACAAACTGAACAAAAAAAACAAAATGGCCCTAAGTTTCTAAACTAAAATCGCTCTCTTCCGCGCCTTCATCTACGTCCGTTTCAACCTCATCAAATAATTTTCGGAGCCTGTCCTGTTCTTCTTCATATGTAGAAACCATGCCTATAAAATCTATAAAAAAATTAATAAATATAAATGTTATTTAAAAAAAAAACGTTTCAACTTACTCTCAAAAATTATAACACAAGAACTAACTTGGGTCTCAGAGACCGAATATTTAATTACAAAAAAATGGACTGTCCACCTGCACTGTAATTTTAACACTGAATCGGCCATGAATCGGCTACGCCAGAAAAGTCAGCTACTGGGAACGGCGATGCCGATTTTTGATTCTTTCGGGAATTATCGGAAAATTCCTTAAGCGTCGGTCTCACTGACCGCATGTTAGCTACGGAAGGTTAAATATTTTTCAGCTGTCAAATTTCCATCTATGAATATAGGACCGATAATATGGTCGCCTATGATACCGGCCCAAACGTTCACCTTTTGAGGGTACTGAGTATGTGTCTCACGCATCCAATTAGGATTCTCTGCTGACCAGTATCTACAGTTCTGTCGGTTTACCTCTCCATTCAATGTGAATGGTGATTCGTCAGAAAAAGAATGATACCAAGAGCTATCTCATTTCTGTTCAGCATATTCATCAATATTTCGCAGAAATCCATTCTACGATCTGGATCGTTTTCTGTTAACTCCTGCACAAAAGTTAATTTGTAGGGATGAAGTTTTTTTTCATGAAGACATCTTAGAACAGTTGTATGACTAACATTATTTTCACGGGCAATTTGACGTGTACTTGGAGTTGGATTCTCTTCGACACTCAACAAAATATCCACTTTCACATCATCTTCAACGAAGTGTGGTTTTCTTTTCAATGGTTTGACATGTCCAATTTTAAACTAATGGCATTTTTATCCAAATAATTTTATCTCGATAGGTAATTTCAAGCAGAAAATATATTGAAGACAACTTGGGTATACAAAATTATGTTGCACAAGTTTTTGTTGAACTACCATCCCTGAATTCTCAAAATATTCGAATTTGTCCATTATTGACCTAGGTTAATTAGAAAAAAAAATTATTAACCACTAATAGAAAAATTCACCTACTCAGTTGACTGGCTAGAAGGAGCAATAATTGTCAACTTCACAGCTAGTAGTGGAAAAACAGTATTTTTCATACAAATATAAACTTTTCGACGTGTTTAAAGCACCTGTCAGTCTCCATTGCCCACTTCTTCTTTGATAAGTCATACGCAGATCAACGGGTGAAGTTGAACTTAAAATTCAAATTCGAGATGTAAATAACCTGCTTCACAAGATTAACATATTCATTTATACGTTTGGGTTGTGCTCAACAGCCCAGGCTCTTAAACTGAATATTTGTACCGTCTCCCATGTTATCTACTTCCATTTCAGAAGCTTTTTTCTACTACCACTACCACTAGTACGACGGGAGGGATTTTCAGTAGTTATGATGGTTGTATCATTTCCTTCACAAAGTTATCACAGAAGCAGAGTATGTGAGTTGGTGTTTCGTTATAAAGTTACCATTTTCTGCCCCTAGGTGCACTAGCTTTGCCCATTCTGCGCAGTTGCTGCCTCGGGGTGCAACTGTCCCCAAATGTCTCTTATCTATTTCCAACAGCCTGCCAGCTTAATTCAGTAAGCTCTTTGTATGGTGTCCATGTGTCATCGTCCCTTTGAGTTGGTATTCCTTATCTATCCATATTCCCTTTTATAAACTCTCCTTTGTCGATTCCAGTCTAATGAAACCAATTCATATTCTGACCTTTCCATTCTAAGACACCTTCATCTTAGTCAAAACTGAAGATTTGTTGTTTTTTTTCAATTCCTAATGCTCTTTTAGTGAAGTTTTAAGTTAATTTTTTTATGAGGGAGTAAGCACATTATATGGTTCTCATACAAGATCCGTTTATGAGCTTTTATAACCATCCACAACGTTTCGGGATCGTAAAAGCATTCTCCTCAACATGTGATGTTAAAAAATAATGGTCATAACTCGAAACATTTCCACGTTATTGTTGTTTTTGGCACAGACCACACGTTCACTGATCATTTTCGCAGATGAGGCGTAACAAAAATATGGAAAAAATAGTAAAATTCACTATATCAAACATGTTTTGAAGCAACAAAGTATCCTTAACCCTAGTATACTGGACTATTTTATATGTACGTAAATACTGGAGATCGTAAAATTTACGACGTTTAATAAAACACTGAATTTAGAAAAAGATATTATTACAAAAAAATCTCTACAAAAGTATTATAATATACAGTATTGTGGAAAAATGGTTTTTAAAAAGTAAAATCTTAAACAGTTGCACATGCAGTACATATATTTCCACGATGTTCACCACATATGGCTTGCTCGCACTGGTTACAGTATGTAGTAGTCATGCGTCTTTTATTACTGGGGCAGTAAAAACAGATTTTTCGCTTTTCATTTTGACACTCTGGTTTCGCATTTTCCACAGAAATATTTAGGATATCACTAATATCTTGCCGTATATTGCTCCGCAAAGTTTACACTGCACTTCGTAAAATTTACGACGAGCCCGCGAAATATGTCACCTTGCGGTAAAAAATACGACAACTGCACGCACCACTGGCTAGCTATTGAGTAATTAGGAAAATAGCTAGGAGCACCTGGCGGTGCATAGTCCAGAAGTACTCGAACCTTAACGACTTTATGCGCGCGTCGTTAATGTCCAGTATTCTAGGATTAAAATGAATAAAAAATAATTTTGCGTATTTGAAGTAACTCACAATTGAATATAGAGATCTAAATGACAGGTTTCATCTCACATACATCACATTGATACACAATTTTTGCTTCCTCGAAAGCATAAAGTTAAATCAAGTGTAGTAAGATAATAGAGCGCTGCTATATCCCAAAAATAGGAAAAGAGACACAATATAGTAACAGTGAGCAGATGTGCAGAGTCTGCCAAATATTCTCAGTCGATACGATCAAGTGGAAGAAATTGGCAGAGACGTATTGAGGATAATTAAATATCCAACAAGTGTTGAATTTGGTGGAATTGATAGAATCATAAAATTGCATTTTCTCTATTTTCAGCTTGTAGATTTTCGTATTTTTATTATGAAATGGAAGAATGGTTATTTAATTTATCAATTCCAGCAGACTGGTTCGGAATCGGTTCGGAAGGTGACCCGCGAACATAGCTAGTATCACTTCCTACTTATTTAGACAAGAAAGTCTAGCATACACAAAACAATTATTTTTATCTGCTACACCAAAAAATCGGCAACAAATCACGCTTGTTTCATGACAGGTCGGAAATCTTCCATCAGATACTCGTTCCCTTTTATAAAACTGGTGCTGTTCTTAACAAATAAACATAATTAATTTTATTTAACTTCGTACAATCTGCAATCAGTTGGGAATGCTTTATGGGCTTTTGAGTAATTGGTCCTGTTGGAATTCTTATGGAGTCATTCAAGTTATTTTTGTTCAAAACACAAAATAAATTAACGCTTTTGACACGAGGTATAAAATTGTTTACACTCGAAACCACTTGGATTACAGTGGCATGAGAGAAAGGAAATATTGCTGTCTGACTGTTACAACGACTCAAGATTTACCGCTTCGAGATACGGAGTAGCGAACCCTCCTTTCTTCTCCCTTAATCCTACTACAGTCTATTTTTTTAAGTAATTTTCTTTGATATGTCTCTCCAGAACATTATTATTATGTGATTATGATTTCGACGTTGTTTCATAAAACAAATACTCATCTTATTACTTTATACTTA
>CAJUYI010001941.1:26458-40172 GCA_910591695.1 Galerucella pusilla
TTTTTTTTTATTATTGATACGCATCGACCATGGAGGTTATTAGCGTCATTGTGGTGTACATAAGTTACAAAAAAGAAAAATTATATAAGATTCAGAACATCGGTTGATTTAAGAAACGCCTTCAAGTTTTGCACATTACATGAGGGTTCTAGTAAGTCCGCTAATTCATATGCTTGAAACTGCGCCTGCTGTCGCTTCGCAATTAATTGTGGACATTGAATGAGCAGGTGCTTGACAGTTAGCGTTTCATTACAATAGTCACACTTTGGTTTAGGATCGTTGCTGAAGAGATGGCTGTGTGTTAGCCAACTGTGGCCTTAGCCTAGTCTGGTTAAAAGCACTTGATCACGGCGATTTTTGGGTAATATCTATAGGCCATGGTTTTGTTCAATTTTTGACCTCGTTTAACTTTTTACATCAGCGCTCACTGGTAAACTAGTTGTTTCCGTATTGCCATTTTCTGCAGCTTGTTTGGCATATTTGTCTGCTTCTTCGTTGCCATGAATTCCTATGTGGGAAGGTATCCAGATGAAAACAACGTTCTTGCGGTTTTGTTGGACAGTGTAGAGTTCCTGTTTAATTTTATTTACGAGAGGATGGTCTGAGTAAATGGTTTGTAAGGTGTTTAAAGCTTCTGTGAGAATGAGATAGCTATGAGTGACAGATGCATTTATGAAGATTAAGGCTTGATATAATGCATCAAGTTTTGCGGAGATCCTCCTTTATTGCTTTCATCCACTTTTTTCTTGGCTTTCTTTACTCCCAGTTCTCTACATGGGACGTTTCGTATTTACTCCATTCGTTCCAGATAACCATTTTGACTCATATCATTGTCATTCCATCGTCGATTCATCGTCCAGTGACACCTCAGTCTCTGAAGCTTTTTGTGTCTTCCGACTTTAGTGCTGTAACTGTAACTGCTGCTGCTACTGTACACCCTCTTCCGCCTCTCAATAACAATCAATTATTAATCTTTGTGAAATCAGGACCTCGGACCCACAGCTCCAGTTTTGATCGCTTCTCTGTTGTTTTCCTTTACAGCATTATCATCTATTACTGTTTCCTGCCAATTTCTTATTGGCCTTTCTCTCCTCTTTTCCACATTTATCCATTTCCACTTTTGTACGAGTCACATCCATTTTTTTTCACCCCAATCATTTTCACAAGGAGGAACTCTTACTTTCAATCATTCACCCGCAAAAAGGGATGGTAAAAATACTCTACACACGACACTTGATCTTTTTATAACTCAAAACTTGGTGAAATTTTTTACAATTTATCAATGGAGACATAGAGGTTAGGTTGTAACTTCTTTTTCTTTATATCTGAACCATTTTTGTCCATAAAATTGTAAAATTTTCTATGACAAAATAAAGCTTATCAATCTTTTTCTCTAAACTCCATTGGAAGTAAATCAATAACAAACAGTGCTGGAAACAATCATTATAATAAAACCTCCAGAGCTGATAAATTGAATTTGTTTTTTTTGTCTTTAAACTGAAACTTTAAACAGTCGCAATCAATCGTGTCTCCGTCGTGCTGCGCTGCTGTAATTCCGAGGGTATGAGATCGTGGAAAAAAGAACATAGTAGCCTTTGGTTTAATTAAGTGAACGTACTAGCGAATGATTTGATTTCGAATCTCGACGGTAGAATAAAGCGTGACACGTGACAAAGGCATAGGTCACTGCTTTCACAAACTGGATGTTATGCTGTTCCAGTTGTCGCGTGTGCCTGTGCTCAGGCTGACGGAGAGCGTTCGGAATACAAAATTTCACTGTTCAAATTGAACTTAGTTACCTGCCACCGATCACAACTTTGCTCCAATATCTAATTAGTCGTAACAAATCGCTAGCAATTCGAGAAACGTATAACTGGAGAATACGTAGCAGAGGATACGAGACGCTACGATTAAGATTTCCGTCTCACTCGATGGTAATGAATATTTCTGAGTTTATAATCCAATTTCCAAGCTACACTTTAAAAATTATTAGTTACTATAAATTCAATGCGGGAATTTAATGGAAAAATTTAAATTGAAACCTTCAGAGAGAGTTCACTAACATTATTTTGTGTATTCAATGTTTATACTGGTAACTGCAACAAGGTATTTCCAGTTCACCTAGTGAATAATGAATGTGTTGTTTGGGTCAGCTCACAGAAATATTTAATACAATAAATGAACGAAAGAAAACTTACCTAAAGTTATGAAGGAATCGTTTCGCTTGGAAAATACGCCTCGGTACAATACTTGCATGTGCAAGGACAAATAACATGAGAGCCTACAACAACAGGCAGATCAGGATCTACAGTGACAGTCAAGCTGCCCTTAAAGCACCTCAGAGCTCTAGGGTAACATCTCAGCTGGTATGGGAATGCGGCGAAGAACTTAGAAGACTGGCAACTCGGAACAGTGTAACACTGGAGGTCACAAAGGAAACGCTGGCAGTGAAAAAGCTGACGAACTCGCAAGAGCAGGATCGTCAACCCTGATGAACGGACCCGAACCAGCTCTGGGCATTCCCAGATGCTCAACTAGGTCATTGTTAAAAAGACAACACAATAAACACTGGAAGAATACGCCCAGGCAAATACATGGGAAGACATTCATAAAAGAACCATTAGAAAAAGTAGCGAAAGAACTGCCCTCAATAAGCAGGAACAAACTAAGGACCATAACGGGGCTACTCACGGGACACTTCACCACAAAGGAGCACCTGAACAAAATAGGACTGTATAACGGAGACCTCACATGCAGAAGATTTAAAAAGGAAACAGAAACATCTCTGCATACACTATACAACTGTGAGACTCTGGACCACACGAGGCAGAAAATGTATGGTAGACCCCAAATGACTCCAGAAGACTTCTACAACCAACCAGCAAAGAATCTGTATAAGCTGATGCAGTGAACGGATTGGCTGAATAGGCTGTAGTCAGAACACTAGGAGTATCCACAATAAGCCCAGGAGGCTGAGGTGGTGTCGGAAAAGGGACGGTTTCTTAAAAATAAAACCTGCAGTTGGGTACTACCGAGTGCCCAGCTAGACTGATATTTTTGTTGTAAATTGATCCCTTGGGAGAAATTTTATCGTACCTTCAACCTTACTTTCTGCTAGTTTGAATATTTCTGATGCATAAAAATGAATAGAACAGTTGGAATTTTACTTGTCATGTGCTTAGAGCTCCTTTCTGACCAACTACCTATTTCTATTTCAATCAGACATGGTATCGACAAGGTGATAATATTCAATTTCCTCACTATAAGATATAAGGTTTCAATGTTTCATAAGAATTTTAACAAATTTTCTCAGCCGCATTCTTGCTAAATATCAAGTATTTACCATACTTATGCGGAATTACTTTCTATAATCTAAAATTTCTAGATACAAGGCTTCAACTTCTAGGCGACATGGTAAATTACATACACAGTATACATATGGCGTGAAGATTGCGCCTGAAGATGAAGCGAGTTCCATGATTTTTGTTCACCCAAAAAGTGTTCTACGCGCCCCAAACAGTTTTCACTTCGAAAATAATGACAACCAATTAAAACACTTTGTAAATGAGTTATTCGCAACATTTTAAAAGTGTAGCGAACGTATGCTATTGAAGCCACTAGTCTTATATACCTAGCTCACAATTGTAATGAATATTCCAGAGTTCATGAACCATTTCTCATGTAAGACGATGAAAAATCTTCAACATTAAATTTCCTCTTGTCAGGTTACGGAGGATTCTAAATTATTTCGTGAGCTCGAATTCAGTTTATAATGGAATTCGATTGACTCTTCGTCTTTGTTTCAAACCAAATGTCTAAATTATTGCGGACAGTAAGGGTAAAACCCAAAGATGGAATTCTCACTTATAATATTACAAGAGCTTGAATTATTTCCGGAAATTTCCTTGAAATATTCGTACTCGAAAGAAAATTTGCGGGAATAATTTAAGCTTGCGTGGTATCCATTGAGAAAACTCCACATCTTAATTTGGATAAGAATTATGAATCCAACTTGACATATAAAGCGCTTTCGATTATTTACTTTTGGCTGCTAGTAGCAGCTCGTAGTGACTGAATTCCGTTCGTTTATTACCAGGCGTGACGCCTAGTCTTACCTTCCCCTTGCCCCTCAAGCACATACCGAAAAGTATGAGCTTCAAGCCACGGACATTGAATATTTGACGTTTGTCCGGTTTAACGTTTATTTAAAGGTTAAGATTGTACCGATTACGATTTAATACAATTCTAACGTTACTAAAAATATCTAGATATGCAAAATTTTATTATCAAAAACATTATAATTGAAAACTGTTCTTCTAACAACACAGGAAATTCATTGGCATTGGCACTTGACAAGTGGTTTTGAGGATCCTAAAAAATCGTGTTCGTTTTGCTTAAAAGTCGTGACGACTGAGGCGTCACGCACAAGTGCTTGAAGCTCAAATAAACGAAAGCCAGGGTATTTTTGTTTTTGACATTAATTGGTTAATTTGTCATTTCTGTTTATTTCGTTGAATAGAAGGAAAATATGAAAAACTATTTAAAATGTATCAAAACTATGCACAAATAATAATTATATTTTGGCTTTCAAAATGTACTATAAACATCTTTAAAAGTTGAAAACAGTACTTGAGGGTGCCAAAATAGGGGGGTCGAAATTTCGTGAAAAAATGGCGTCCCTTATTAAGTTGTGGTCTATTAGACCTTGATCATTTCGACGTCTAATTATATTTTCTATATTATCTATTATTATCTATTATTATCTATATTATTATTATGGATTAACTTATAGAAATCAAATTAAACAAACAGAAAATTTGAGGTTAGTTACACCAAACCAAATAACGTTTAACGTGTAACGTCGTTCACATGTTATGGCTTCAAAAACTGAAATAATTAAAAATGTCATCTGCTATTTTGGAAAGACTGCGCTTGCTCAGTTTAACGTTTAGCGTGTAAAATGTCAAATTTTTATGTGGCTTGATATATCTCTAATAATTTGAAACGTCTGTATGTTGAGGTGAATAAGTGTATAGCGAGATTCGCCATTTTGGTGAGAAATATCAACAACATTATTTGATGGTTTCATGTTAACCTTTTCAACTGCAAGAAAATGTTCACTCATATATCGTGGCACCTCGAAAAAATGTCCGGAACTTTTTTCAGTTGTTATGATAACTAATCAAAATTGAGGCATCCTATTGGTTAGGAAGTAGTGGTGTGAGAATTTCAATATTACACGAAATCCTATGAGCATTTAGAAATGGAGAAATCTGAGTCTTCAGTGGTTAGTGCTTCGTTTATAGAAGAATATGCAGTAGTAATACTATAAGTTCATCAAAATAATCAGGTTATACATCGATAACTTGTTGCATAATTACAAAGAGTGCCAGTTTGACAGTTTAAATAATCCGTCATACTGACACGATTTCTAATTATGCAAGAAGTTTGGTGTATAACCGTATTTATTTTGAAGTACGTATTGTATTTGATACGATTATTTGTTGAGTAAATATAAACAATTTATTAATTTAGATATAAATTGGTACAATGGAAATTACAATCCAAATTTTCTTATTCTCGATAAACGTCAGAATTTGACGGTAATGTTGATTTGTGTGTTGTTCCATATTGATGTCGATGTGGTTACTATTGAAATTTAAGTATTGTGAAATTTTCGATTGGTAGAGCTACTCTATGTATAATCACTTGTGAAATTTTTGATTGGTAGAGCTACTCTATGTATAATCAGGTATTATCGAAATTATACAAGATAACTAAACCAAATTGATCGTTCTGATTGGTTGAAAATCATCATTGAAATCCGAACCCATTTTATTTGGAAGGGAAGTAGAGAAGTCTATTTGATGCTTTGAAAAGGTCACATTTTTTCGCATCTTCTAGTGCTGTCAGTTGATGGTCAGACAGACTTTCTAGAACAGTGTCAATGTGATATGTATTTCATTCGATGATAAAAACCGCAAATAACACATGGCACAGTCAGTTGACTTTTTTGAATTGAATAAAATAAAATGTCAGAAGAGGAAGATAGCAATCAACAGAAGTGATTCCAATGAAGATTCAGAAGCGAACCCTCATTTTTGAATATAAAACCCACCTCCATTGCAAATATATATGTTTTTCTCAAATCTCTCATATATCTATTGGTGTTTTCTTCTGAAGCACTGAGTTTTTCTGGAATTGTTCTTGGAACAAATTTATAAACTATAATTGACTCATGTTTTATCAATTTTTTTTATGACTCCGATCTCCTCATTCAGTCTCCAAGATTTTTACCTTCATTCCAACAAATATTCTGCATGTACGCCAATGAATCAATAACAATAACCAAGAATGTGACAGTTCTATCATAGGTACCAACATTACAAAAAAATTTAGTGTAGATTCTGACTACGAAGTGTGGATCATCGTAGGTCATTTGTGGATCATTGTGGGTCTTTTTGGACTTCACTCCGGTCTCTTCAACTATCTCCTTTTTTTTTCGACGCCAGAGAAGAAATATATTAGATGTGAAGATTCTGATTTATCTGAATTTATTATCCTGTTTACACGTTCCTATTCAATTACAGTTAACCTAGCTGTTGAAATGTTTAGCCCACAGTGCGTAGAAATTAATTTGAATGAAAATATTTTGATTAAAAGGAATAATATTATGTTCAATTTTATCCATATTGTATTTAGAGTATCGTTGCTTAACATTTAACGGTACAAGTACAAAATAAAATATAATTTTGAAGGAAAATGCTCACATTTCAAGTTTATTGAAAAGGATTTTAATTCATTTGTTGCAAAAATGAATGTGTAATTCATCTCACACTAACTGTATTTTGTTTTCTTTCCATTTTCTGTTCCAGCTTACATTAAAATCGTAATATGACTGTAAACACAGGTACTTGGCTTTGAAGCGTCTAACTGAGGAAATATATCGGGTTAGATGGGCACTGATTGTTTATAGCTTGCCTGGAAAAACTTTGAACGTACTTCAAGTGCCTCTTAGACTTTTGATTGAAATTTGTTCCGTCGTATCTTGTTTGATAGCTTCTGCTATTTCCCATCTGTTCAATTTAACTAATTGGTAGTTGTGCAGTTGAATCGTTTTTACTTTTACTACCCTTACATTGTAAAATAAATTTGTTTTTCACAATTCACTGAAATATACAATGTGGTTGATACATTTGGTAGAGATTGTAGGTGAAAATTATGGTCATTATTCACTGGGCGTGATCTTGATACCTTAAATGCATATAGCATCGTACAACGGACCAGAAACTTTGGGAAAGTGAGCTTTGTTTGGATCTTGTATCAATAATTGTGGTAGTTGAAGTCATAATACATAGCAAATGACGTTCCCTTATGTATTGAACATGCTTGTGAGGTTATAGACCTAAATGGAATATTTTTTGAGGTTTTCTACTACGAATACTTAGGACCATAGTCAGATCCTTTATCTAGGAACAGTTAATCAAACAGATTTTATCAATCTAGTTGCTTTTGGTAATAAAAGCTGATACGGAGAATAATTGCATCCACATTTTCATATTCACGTTCACGTCCACGTCAGTATTATTAATTTATCGTGAAATATAATGAAAGATAGAGACGACATCTAAAAGATGGCCCTCGAAAGTAATTAAATGTTAAATCTCGAGCCCGTAATACATTCACGCCATTGAATATTTTATATTTCTGTTGGGAAGAACCGTTTTTTACCCGCCTAATTTAATTCTAGAAACGGCCTTCAAAGTGTAATATAGCGATAGATACGACAGTAGAGGACTCGCTGTGAGACTATTCAGACTAAATGAAAAAGAGTTGAATGCGCGCAACGAGAAAAATGTATCAAATATGAATGGAGAAGATTGTGTGGGTTTGGAAATTAATTTTCAGATTTCATTACTTTTGTCTGTTGAAACTCTAGATACCTACATTGGAACTCTCCATTGTGATGTTATCATAAATTTAATCAATTTGCTTTATAACTGACTATTGAGTCTCATTCACTTTTCATTTCAATTACTCCTGGGAAAAATATGCTACAATAATTCTGTTAATAATTATGGCAACTCAAACGTTCATTATAATAGGATCCCTTGGATCTCTTCCTCAACCAGTGCGAATTTTAGGTACTGCAATACCGACAAATTTGCTTGTTAATTATTTAATTATTGATAATAATTCTATATAAGCATATACACATAGATTCAAAAGTTTTGCATCACCCTAAATCTCCGAAAAAAAAATGTGTTCATTATAAATGGATCAGAGATTAATCAAATAATTAGTTTCAATAAAAAAAACGTGTATATTTGTCGAAAAATTTTATTATCCAATAATAAACTTGCTTTAACCATGAAAAGTAATCTTAGAAATTGAATAAATTAAATACAAATTGATTATTTTTAAAGAAAAGGTTAAGTGAGAACCTGCCTGAGAACTTTTAATAAAGAGTATTTCCACCTTTAGAATTTATGCAAGCTTGAAGTCGCCTGTCCATGCTATTTACCAAATTATTGATATTCTGTTGAGGAATATTTCGCCATTCTTCTTGGGCCGCATGAAAAAGCTCTTGTAAACTTCTGTGTGGATTTCTGCGTGCTGCCACTGCCCTGGCAAGCATGTTCCATGGGATTCATGTCAGGAGATAGGGCAGGCCAGTTCAAACGATTGATCCCTTCAGTTTCAAGATACTCATTTACAGCTCTGGTCCGATGAGGTCGAGCGTTATCGTCCATAAAAACCAAGGAATTGCCAACAGCTGCGCGCCATAGTCACGTGAGGATGTAGAATCTCTCTGAGATACCTATCACCTGTCATCGTTCCCTCCACAAAAATTAATTCTGTGCGATCATTTAAGATGATACCAGCCCAAAACATAGCACTTCCTCCTCTGAAGGGCGGCACGGGGCGACCATGGGCAAGCTGAGCAACTCTCGTTGGATCCCGCCACACACGTATTCGATGGCTATCTTGTACCAAACAAATCCTTGTCTCGTCGGAGAAAAACACCGAATTCCAAAATTCTTCAGGCAAGGCCGCGTGTTCTTGAGCCCACTGTTGTTGGCGAACTCTGTGCTCAGGTTGTAGTCTGGGCACTCTTATTGGTCGGCGACACCTCAAACCTGTCGCAAGTATTCGTCTTCGTAATGTCGAGATCGACACTTGAACTCCCAACGCATGTCTCATATCTCTTTGGAGTGCTGGTATTGCCATGGTCGGGTTTCTTCGGATAGTTAAGTGGATATAGCGGTTATGCCGCTGATTATTAACACGCCTTCTACCGCTTCTAGGTCTATCACGAAGAGAATTGGTCTGGAGATACCGCTTCCATACACGAGACACATCACTTTGCCAAACGCCAACTCTGTTTGCTACGAACCTTTGAGAATGACCTTCTTCAACTAAAGCCACTATTCTTGCACGGTCAATATCACTTATGACTTGACGATTCATGTTTGCACTTAAAATCGTGAAAATCAAATGCCTCGAATGTTAAAATATTCGCACTAAAAATGTTACCTTGCAAAAAAACTGTAAACATCTGTATATTGCAAAAAATATGGAACATATTGAAATGGTAAACATTGATAAACAAGCCAACAAAAAATTGTTAGCGCAAAAAGATTCCTTCGCATCCGAAGAAGGTGATGCAAAACTTTTGAATCTAAGTATGTGTATTATGTATTATATATTACAAATATAATGATTATTGACATAAAAATTGTAAGTATTATTATATATTAAGAAAAATTACAACCAGTGGTAAAGACTAACACAATTTATACAACAGGTACTTTTCTTCCTGAAGATTTCTTTAACTTAAAACTGGGAGCTTTGTTATCCGGAACTGTGTCTCCATGGAACTTTCTACTGGAACTGGTAAATTAACAGAAACGTCATTTGTAGAAACAGTCTATTACAGGAATTGATCCAGAAACTAGGCTTTAGGAGACTGGTCTACACGGAAACTGTCTTTCCTCATCATCCGGGAACTTTCTATCCCAGAATCGGTATTTTCCAGGAACTTTATTTGGGCACCGGATCTGTGCTACACAGTGCTAAACAGTGTTATGTTTGTGAAATAACAACGCTTAGAAATAATTCAAACTATTCGACACAATGGACCAGAACCAGAGTAAAAAAAGCTTTAAATATTGTGCGGTTCCAGAATGTAAAAGTACAACGATTAAAACATCTAACAAAACATTTATTTCTATTAATAAAGATGCGAAAAAAACGGAATGGCAGAAAATCATAATAAGACTCAAAGCATTCACAAGTCAACATACTTTGTGTATTTTTAGGATTTCATTTTTCTTCAATCAGAATCATTATGAATAACCTTATAAAACACGTTGTGAATCCATATTGAGAGGGTTATTGAAAACCACACGCTTGTATTAATCTGAATTTATTAAGAAAAGTAGATAACATTATTCTTATAGCTTGTGGTGTTATTAATGTTCAAAATTATTTAATAAAATAATGGGTCAGTTCTTCACAAATTGAATTTTATCAAATACTGCTTTTTTCCAAAAAACAGGTAATCTTTTTCAGTAGATCATCAACAAAACTGGCGTATATTATATGTTTTTTAAAAGAAATTATTGGAACTTTAGTTCTTACGCCAGGTTATGTTTGAGCGACCAGGGGTCGCGACGCAAAAGATCTGACCATTACGCGTTACGTTACGCTACGTTATGTTACATTGCTTCGTTATCTACCTTGCTTTTGCGTGCTTGTGCCTCCTTAGTCTCTCTCTCTCGTTTACGAAGCAGCGATTTATGATAATAAATATGCTCCTGCCCGGATTCGAATCCGGGCCGCCCGCGTGCAATGCGAGCATTCTAACCACTTAACCACTGATGCTATATTGAAATTCTATGCAAAGCTGGTATTCGCACTGCTAGTGATCTACTTGAATTTGTTCGGATAAATTTTTACTATTATTTCCATAATTTTTTTTGCGCGATTAAGGGGTCTAGCTACTTTTCGAAATACAGGGTGTTGAAATTTTGAAAACTTGAATGTTTTAATTCGATAACTTTAAAATGGATGGATAAATTGAGTTGACATTTGGCAGGTAGATTTTAAATGTAAAAGGGCATATTTTGAAAAAAATTGTAGTTTGTGCAACTAGTGTGGATATGATGGCCATATCGCACGAGGACGAAGATGGAGCACGACGCCGTAGGCGGAGTGCTCAATCGTTCAAATGCGATATGGACAATCCACACGAGTCGAGCAGCATATTTTTTCTACGACCCACTTAGGAAAAAATCTAGAAAATAAAAATTTCTATAAACTGTAATATAACTTCAAATTAAAAATTTTACAATTCAATTTTATGTTTCCACTAATTTTGTGGTGAACGAATGTCCAATTTGTATAATGCTACGGTTTCCTTTTTTAAATATACGATGCTGTTATAAGTAGATGTTGCCAGTCGGACTCCCTCATGGAGGGTACCGTACCATTATCTATAATCATGAATATTCTGCTAAATATTTCAAAAGTCTTCCTGTTGTCGTTATTAATATCAAGCAGAATGATTATTTAAAAATAAAATGAACAATAAAAAAAAATCCTCGCGGGGAATCGAACCCGGGTCTACCGCGTGAGAGTCTGGTGTGCTTACTACTCAACCACCAAAGAATATGCAAATTGTTTATCTATAACGTCAGATGTATTACATAACTTTTGCTTAAAAGGAACTAAAGTTCCTACCGTGTGTCCCGCGACACGTTCTACCTTTTTTATTTGATTCAATGTCCGGATTAGCTCTAACAAAAATCGCTTTTTTGACCAGTGAGGTGCATGTGCAATTGAATCTGATGTGAACATTTGGAACCAATATTACCTGCTTCATCAAGATAAGTTTTTCTTGTTCTTTCCAACATTGGTGATTTGATTGACACTACACATTCATCATAAATAGCATTTGGAGAAGCTCCTTTAATTGGGCAGTCTGCAGTTAGAAAAATTGCAATTTTTTACTGAGTAGCCTGTAGCGTTATCTCCGTAACTTTGTCCACCAGACCAGGAATAAAATAAAACATCTGGAATCACCCTGTATATCATTTGAGAGAGCATGTATTTATGAAAATATTTACATTTTTAATCATTCTGGCCGGAAAACAGCCAAAAACGATGTGTCACATAGTATAAAATTATAATTTAATAAACTCGTGTTCTTTATCAAAAAACTTCATAATCATCAATAAGCCCACTTCTGGAGGATTTAATGAGTTTGCTTTTTTAAAGTCAGGTCCACCCATTTTATTATTTTCACACAAAATTTTGTAGGTAATTCAAAATAAATAAATTATACGCGAGGCACGTTACAGTCAGGAGCGTGTTGTTAGTGCAAATTAAATTTCATATGCGGTGATGTCACAGTCATAGTCTTCGCACCGCTACGGTGTGCTTGTTTATTGGTTGTATTAGGAGAACGACATATTATATTGACATGAAATTTTCAGAAGCATATTCTTATCCTTAGTACCCACTTTGTTTTAAGACAGTTGAAAATGATTTGAAAATTTTAGTAAACGAGCCCATTAGGTATTTTAGATACAGCTCAACTATTCGTACTCTGAACAAACAACTAAGTATATCATGATACAGTCAGACATGGAAAGCAAAAGAAGCATAAAAGGAAAAGAAATTGAATGGGAAGATGTGAATTAGCAGAATTCAGAAAAAGTAAAACCATGTGGCTTCCTAAAAGTGAGTAGACATTTTGTTTAACAGATTTTTCCTGACAATAATAACTTTCAATTTTGAATCAATAACAAAGATATTGAATAAAATTAAAATTTCACATACATACCAGTAATCCAAGAAAATTTAAGGTAATAGCACTTATACTAATTTATTATTTCAAATTGAGATTAAGCTATATTGAACTACTGCACAGATCCTTCCACCACAGCGGTGAATCGAACCGCCATACTTCATGTTTATCTTTTGAATATTCCGTGCCCTTACCCTGCTGGCTATTCCCTACGAGGGTTGGAGTATTCAAAAATTGATACAAAAATGGGATTAAACTTTTTTAAACATAACTATCCATTTTTTATCAAACCAGAGCAAATTTAAGAGAAATAAATAAGTGCATTTGTGCTTATTTATTAACGACAGTTTTGTACGGGAATCCCTATGTCGCATTTTATAAATAACACAGTCAAAATTTCGCGATAGAGTGATTATTGATTTTTGGTACAAATATACTTGCTGTATATTCCACCAAAACAAAAATTTTGGGATATTATTAAATAATTTAAACTTGTTAATGGTATTGATACGGGTCCTAGTCATGAGTTCGTCACATGTCATTTCACGCGAAGCACTTACTGTTCTGCAAAGTCCGAACCTAAATAAAAGAGAACAATATTCCAATGTGGCTCCATGAAATAATAATTGTCCATTTTAAGCCGTGTATTTACTAAATATTTTTATATTTCATGGCATGAAATTATGTGAGTTTCTAATGACTTATACCATTCAGAAAAGTCCTATATATTCAAGCTATTTCACTATTGTTAAACGAGTCCATTAACAAAGTTGTTTGCCTTCACCATATTGTCCCCCTAATAACATTTTATTATCTCTACAATATCAACGAATCATATTATATATTTCTTCTTTGTTGCCGTGACTTTTGTCAACAATTCTAGTGAGTGTGTTCTGGAAG